>PVJL010002081.1:154812-217442 GCA_004026885.1 Lyroderma lyra
AAAAAAAAAAAAAAAAAAAAAAAAAAAAAAAAAAAAAAAAAAAAAAAAAAAAAAAAAAAAAAAAAAAAAAAAAAAAAAAAAAAAAAAAAAAAAAAAAAAAAAAAAAAAAAAAAAAAAAAAAAAAAAAAAAAAAAAAAAAAAAGGAAAAGAAAGAAAAGAAAAAGAAAGAAAGAAAGAAAGAAAAAAAGAAAAAGAAAAAAAGCACCCGATACATTACTTGGCTTTCTCCTCAACAGATACCATGTTCACAACTACTACATATGGACACACATGTGGATTATATCAGCCAGTAAGCCTAAGTCACCTAGTCACTTAGTATAGAAAGTGGAGACCTCATTGAGAAGCTAGATCAAACTTTAACTGAAGCATACATGTTACTGGATTTTTTTAAATTATAAAAGACTATAAATTTATTTGATTTTGAGTGCCACTTGGAATTAAGTTGTCTTTTGTTTGCACCATAAGAAGCTTTATTCATACAAGGGACAACATGAGCAGAAGGGATCAGAGTGTGAAAGTTCAGTGAGTAACATTTTAAAACTCCTGTCACACAGAGGGTAGTCCCAACATCAGCAGCATTTGTATCATCTGGGAGCTTATTAAAAATGCAGAAGCTAAGAGTTCAACCCAAAGCTACTGAATCAGAATCTGCATTTCAACAAGGCCCACCAGTTACTTGTCTACACATTAATGTCTGAGAAGTATTCTAGTCCGTATTTCTGTAATATGTTAACTGTGAATCTAAAGTGCAGGAATGAAATGGGCAGATAAAAACAGAAAATACATTTCCACCAGGAAAGAACTGAGACTCTAATGTTGACATTCCATTCGTGTGAGCACGATGACAAGTGCATTTATCAGAATGAGATGAGTTTGGTGTTTAAACAGTACAGTTTTATGGGAAAATAAGGGTGAGCAAAGAGCATGGGCTTCATCATCGATCCTCTTTCTGGTTTATGACTAACTACCTTGTAGCTTTGGAAGATCTGAAACTTCAGGTATTCATGTGTTAAGTGAGAATAGTAATTTCCTCCCTGCCTTCTACAGGTTTCAATTTGTGCAATGTTATGTTGAACAGTAGAACTTAAACTGGTATTATTATCTAGTTACTTGCTACTATAAATATACATAGATCAGCAACATTAGCATCATCTAGGAGACGGTTAGAAATACATAATTTCAGCCTACTTGAGATCTACTCGATCGGAATTTGAATTGTAAAAATTCCTAAGTGAGTGGATAGTCACTGAAGTCTGAGAAGCATTGGTTCATGGACTTTCTGAGCCAGTGAACTCTCCAACCTGGGAGAAGTTTGTGTGGAGCCTTGGTAAGCCCTATCAGAGATGGTGTACAGAGGAGCTATGCATGGGGTAATTGGAAGAGATAATAGCCAAGGGCAGTGGACCTCTGAGATATCTGTCCTTCTAGCAGAATACAAAGAACCAGTAGTGTGAACTATGGTCAAAAAGAATTATTAATATCTTCTGCAGTTAGATATGACCTAGAGATCCCATGAAGAAATGTTGATTGTGAAAGGAGTGCATTTCTTGGAATCCAGGAACCTTGAACAGCTCTTTGGAACTTACGGGAAACAAATCTGTAGCACAAAAGCCTGTGTAACCATTGGCCTCTTACTATGTCCTCAAGAACCTTTCTCAATTACATCACGTGATATCCATTACTAATGAAACTATTTGTTTCCATGTTGAGGATGTGTCCCACTTTCAGAGAATCTCAAAAAGAAAAAAACGTGACATGTAAAGAGAGGAAAAGTAGTGGGCAGAAATCCTTACACACACTCAAAAAGATGATAAGGCTTGTCTATCATAAGTTTTATCTGAGAGTAAGTTACAGCCTGTTATGGATGGTTTTTATTTTGTTTGTCCTTAATCAAAATGCAATTGTGAGATTGTGGTTAATGAAAAATTAATTAACTCTGTGAAATTAAACTTTCCGTGAAGTCAAAATACACCAGAGCTATTGGTCACTAAAAATATGGATCTCTAAGTCAAGAATTGTTCCATGAATCCATTCATTTATCACTCTTTCCATCTTGCTATTCTTTGGCCATCTATCCACGCATGCCTCCACCCATCAGTCCATGCATGTGTGACCTCCTCATTGCCCCTCTAACAGTAATGACAACCTAGTGCATACACTAAGTTCCTAGGAGTAGGAAAATTTATTCTCAGCTCTACTTTAGTGAATCACAAATGTGTCACAAAGTTGGTTTACTCATCTCCCAGGGCCAACACTGATCCTTGGTGTATACAGGAGGACATCCTCACATAATGGTCTTTTATTCAACATAGTTTTGTTATAATGTTGATGAGATGCTGGAGGAACTTAACTCTTCTTTATATCAAATAGCCTATGGAAAATTTGGTTTCTTTATATGTCACTTTGCTTAAAGTCATAGGGTCTATGGAGTACATTAAGTAGGACTTATAGTATATACAATGAAAGACAAGCTGCCTGCTCCCCTCCTTGGGGCTGTGGGATGATTCTAATTGGATTAGTGCAGTGATCACTGGAAAATGTGTACCAATAATTCACCTCCTGGGGCCTGAGCTGTCAGACATCTCCTGGCAGGCTGGTTGCACTCCTCTTGTCCTTTTTGCTCATTTCCATCATAGATTCCATTTGATAAAACCCTTCACAGTGATTGATGGCCCACAAAGCATCACCACTTGGATCCATGAGTAGCAATTTCTGTACTTGGGAAATACGACTACAATCAATTCCATTTTTCTTTTCTTGCTTTTCTTTATTTTTGTAATCCCTACAGGGTGCATCCTTTAGACACCTCTTTCTTAGCCATTATCCTCTAATTCCCTTATTAATAATTCCCTTATTAAATATAAAGTGTACATTAGACTTGAGTAATGTTTTTCTTTGTGACTAAAGTAAGAAGAATTTATTACCATTATATACTAACTCAAGCTGCATAATCACAACTCATTTTACTTAAAGCCCTGTTCTTTACAAACCATGCTGTAGTTTAGGCCCCAAGCAACTGCCAAGAGAGTCTCACTTGAGATAAATATAAAATAGAGTCAAGTGTTTGCTCTTGCAATTACCTTAAGAAGTAGCTATATTCATGTGGAAACTGATCTCTTTTCCTATGTCATGCTTTCAAGTTCACACCATGAAATTATGGAGCGGTTGAAATGGAATTGCCCAATTTGTGGAGAGAACACGCTGACATTTAAAAAGATGTAACAGAGGTGTCAAGAAATCTGCAGGCATAAAACTTACATGTGTTGGTGATCTTGCAATCTGCTCCCTTTCCCATTATGTGGTCTATGACAGATTAGTAAGCACAGAAAAGAGAGGACCTCTGTGCTGGGTATGAGGAGGAAGAAGCCTGGCTACAGCTCTCAGGTGGTGCAGTGGGGAAAACAGGTATTGCTTCAAATGAAATAACTCAGTGGTTCTCAAAGTGTTTTAATCTTCAGTTCCATTGAATAGAATACAGTAATAGTTCCAAAGTGTCTTAATATCTAATTATACTATGACACTAATCTTCAGTTCAATGGCAAAGTTAATGCTCTTATGATCTGCTGGATAGTGCCTGGAAGCTTTCATATTGAGTTGATGCTGAAAAAGAATTCTCATCTCTAACCAGTTCTTTCTCAAGGACTGAGGATGTTCAAGATTGACTCTTCTCTACCTTTTTCCTTTTTCCTTGACCTCACTCTATTCTGCAGTGAGATGTATTTAGAATCGCTAGATCAGGTCTTCTGTCTAAGCTTTTCCTCTTAGCCACTGTGTGACTTTGGGGAGATTACTCACTTCATCAGGGTTCAGTAATAATAATGCCTCCTCAGTCTGTGAGAGTCAGGAAAGCCTGTGTGAAATGTACTGGAAGCTTAGAATTTATTAGATGCTATCTTTATTCCTATTTGTTTGCTTCAGCCACAGATGAGAAAACCCTGATGGCTAAGGCTTCTGGACACCCTAGTGTCCTTTCAGTTTCCATGATCCTTCAGTGAATATTATCAAATATGGATTATCTTTCCCCTTTCTAAAAGTTGTTCAGTTCATTGGTAGATCACCAGTGAGGCTTGGAAGAACATCTGAGATACAGGTTGCTGAGAAATGGTTGAGTTGGTACACCATACTGTCCAACCCACAGACTGAGAATATATCACCTTACCACCTACAGTGTGTGTCAAAGCTTTCAGGCTGCTCCTTTATGGACCATCTGTGTTTCTTGGTTTGTGGTTGTTTGTTGTTAATAGGTTTTGTAAACTTTTCCTCTGGAAATCAGACCTCCAACTTTCTAATTAAGAGAGATATGACGATACAACTTATTATTAAGGAAGTCAGGTATTAACTCAAAACCATGAGTAGATAGTAACCCCAATTGGATTTGTTTAATAAACCTTTACATAGCATACATTCTTTGTGGAGGCTTGCCCTCAGCGTGGAAGACATAATGTTCCAGGGACATGAATTTCTCTGAATTTCCTCCCTGTTGTACATCCTTGGCAGCCCCTCACTTGTCTCTAGCCAGATCTTGCTTTATTCAAGTTGCTCATGGTCTTAGGAATCTCTTTCTTCCTTCTTATTGCTTTATAAGGATTTTATGTACATTTCTCCTTTCTTTTACCAAGACTAACTAGAAGTTACCTTCTGTTCTGTTTCCTCCAATGTTTCTCAAAAGCCAACTCTGTGATTAGGATTAGTGGTAAAGGATTTATTAGGTAAATCACAGGAAAATAAAAGTAGGTGAAATGTGAGGAACTGAGACTGGAAGGGAAGGGTAGATGGGTATCAGGCCAAATCCCAGATAACTGCAAAATCCATTGGTGATGCTCACCAGAGGATGAGGGTCACCTCTCAGCATTGTCCCACTGGGGCAAGGATTCCTGCGTGTGGACACCTTCCCACACCCCACTGATCATCACTGGTTAAAAGCTGCCCTAGGGGAATTTGAGTCCCAGACCTCCTTGCTCTCTTAAGTTCACTGGCAAAACAGGTTTCAGCAGCCTGAGAGCAGTCCTATGATGGTTGCTGTGTGGGGGGCACATTGTGGACAGGGACACACCAGAATGGTAAAGAACAAGTCACTGAGATTGTCCCTGGCAGCCATGCTGTGCACAGCTCCAAGGTCCCTAAGTCCCTTAGAGCTCCGCCTGAAGTCCTATGCTCTTTCAACAGTGCTCTAGTCCCTCTGTCCTCTGTGTCCAAGGCTCCTCCTGTCATTTCAGCACCCTGTTCATTCAGGAAGGCCCCTTCTTGCAGACACGATTAGACTTTGGCAATGGCTGTGAGCTGTGGACCTTTCAGTCTCAAGTGGGCAATTTACTCTCAGGGGATCTGAAATGATTGACTGTTATCTCCATTTTCCCTAGACTCTGCACAGAAAAAGGTCACCTGAGGGCGTCCCTTTGTGTTCCCAGCCCTTGGCTCTCAGCACAGGGATGCAAAGTGTATCTAATACAAGTACTTAGGTCCCAGGAAGATGAGGAGGGGGTACTTACAAAATTGGAGGTGATTAAGGTTATTGAAAAAACATCATTTTAGGGACATTTCATTTCAGCAGGAGCTTTCATTTTGCACAATTGGTTTGCTGTGATATGAGATTTTTGTTTTGTTTTGTTTTTCTTTACTTTTTTTTTTTTAGCCTTTGTTTCTTCCCTTAGCTTCTACGTAAAGGGAGTTTCAGATGTAGACATTTTGGAACAGAATACACATTTTTGGAGTTCACCAGGTTTGTGGTGACCTGTTCTCATTTTCACATGTGTATAGTTTACAGTGGAACATTCCTAGATTCACGCAAGCAAGCTTGGGCAAAGGCAAGTTTCTCTCTGTGCTGGTTCTGGCATTTCACATTCAATAAATTCACTTTGGAACTAATCCAACTGTCTTCTTGGAAAATATAAAGTTTGAAAGAAGACTGCCAGTACTCATGGCTATGTAATAGTTTGTTTTGTGCTGCAGGAGTTGTAGTTATAAGCATGAAAACAACTGGCAATAAATGACTATGATAGCAATTACTAAAATATAAAGAAGAAAACCAAAACAAAGTTATTGCTTATAATTAGGGTGCCTAGGTGAGCTTGCAGGGCACTCCAAACACTTCACTGGCCATTTCATTGTGATCTCATTTGAAGTCTCCTTTAAATGACCTTGACCTTCTGTTTGTTTAGCCTTGGGGATGAGAGGTGCACTGATAGTATTTGTACTTCCCAGTGTAACTTGTTAAGAAGACAGCATCATTTTGCTCTATTGACCCATGTAATGGGGGAAAATTTTGAACCATTGATTCTTCTCTACAGTTGAAGAGATTTTACATTGAAAAAAAAATTGGGGGTGCAGTTTGTCAGTATTTTCAAAACTTTAAATGTACTTTTTTTTTAACCTAGTGGTTAAGCAAGTAAATTTTATTTCTAGTAATGGATCTGACCAGGATATGTTACATATAAAAAGGGATAGTCAAAGAATGCTTATTGCAGGGTTATTCATTATAGGAAAATGAGCGAACAACCTACATGCTTGTCAGTGTGGTAATTGTTAAACATAATGGGACCATAAGATAGTATATAGACATTGGAACCATGAGATAGATCAATATATACTGACATTGAAAATCTTCAAGATCTAGCATATGAAAAGTCTCAGAATATAAAAAACAATGTATGCTCCCATATATATAGAAAAGGATATATATGATGTTTGTATATGCCATATAACACAATTGTTATTTAATTAATTCACCAGCTATCTACTGAGTTCCAGATCTCATTCTAGGTGCAGGTATTACAACGTAAGGAAAACAAAGCTCTTCAATGGGAGTTTGCATGCCACTGGCACGGATCTGATGTTGAGGAGACAATGAACAAGCAAACAACTGTGTGTTGGTAGTGAGAGGAGTCATAAAGGGGAGCCAGGTGGCCTAAGGAATAGAGTAATTTAGCTGGAGGCCAGAAAGAGCCTCTTTGAGGAGGTGACACTTGAACAGAGATCTAAAAGGAAGTGTGCCAGGCAGAGGGGACAGCAGGATTGTGCTTTCCATGTCTGAGAACAAAAGGAGGCCAGTGGGACTGGAACCCATGAGCAAGGGGGAAAAGTGGATGGAAAGGAGGGGTTCAGGGGAGGGGGAAGCCAGATCTCTGGGATCTGGAAGAACATGCTCCTGACTTCAAATTTTATTAAAGGGTGATGAGAAGTGATTAGAGGATTATGATCGAGGAAAAACCATCTTAATCAGACTTGGCAGTGTAAATGCGTGGAGTGGGATGATGCTCACCGTACTATTGACCAGGAAGGTCTGCAAGGAAGGTATTTTAGTGAAATTGGAGGAAGGGAGGGGCTATGGGAGAAAGTTCTCACTGCTGTGTGCCTACACTTCTTGAGTTTTCTGGGAATGTAGTCATATGTTATTTGTATAATTAAGACATATTAAAGACAAGAAGATAGAATCAATTATTTCTGACATAAAATACTAAATACACTGCAGTGGTTCTCAACCTTCCTAATGCTGCGACCCTTTAATACAGATCCTCATGGTGTGGTGACCCCCATAACATTATTGTCGTTGCTACTTCATAACAGTCATGTTGCTACTGTTATGAATTGTCATGTAAATATCTGATATGTGTTTTCCGATGGTCTTAGGCGACCCCTGGGAAAGGGTCGTTCAACTCCCAAAGGGGTCATGACCCACAGGTTGAGAACCGCTGAAGTTCAGGGTTCGACAGAAGTAACTCCTTTTTTAATGAGCTGCTAATCTCTACCAAATCTTTTGTTACAAAATCATAAGCATGTCATTCTGTAACAGCAATATTTTAACTACTTAGGAATGGGCATTACTTCTGCCAGACCCTTTACTCTAGTTAGCATTCTTTTTTGTGACCTTGAGCAAGTTTGCCGTCTTATCTTTCCTCTCCTCCATGTTTATAAAAGGGTTATAACAGGACTGTTCTTGGCCCAGTGTTTGGCCCAGTGTGGTAATTCAAGAATGGCGAGCTGTTATTATTGCCACGCTGCCAAACACAGTGAGGAAGTCAGGATGGTATAAAATCGCCTATCTCTCCTTCACCTGTGTCATGAGAGACAGAGAAGGATAAGAAGCTGCTTTATAGCATCATAGTATCAGAGAATGTAGTAACTGAAAAGGTTGTCTAGTTCAACTCTGTTCCTTTTATAGATGGGAAAATTGAGGTGCTGAGGGGATATGCTGTTGGCTCTCAGATTTATAACAGTGAGTGACCCTGGTCTCTTGCCTTCTAATCCAAATCCCTATTTATTGCATCAATATTTCTCTAACTTTAAGTGTTAACATTCTACTTTCTAATGTGGTAAATACCCAATATTTTAATATACTCATTAAGTACTTTTGTTTTCCAAGGAAACTTTATATTGCCACCCTAAGTGGAAAACCATTATTCTTTGTTATAATACACTATAATAGTATACAGTTTCAGCATATTTCTATTATTGCTATTACCCCAGTAATGTTGTGTGAGAAAAAAAGTCTGAAACTTAATGACATACAATAATAAGCAGGTCTTCCTTTCACACATGCGAATGGGTTGGTTGGAGCACAGCAGACCTAGATCGGCTTCAGTTGATCTGCTCCACTTTCTCTTAGCCTCTCTGGACCAGCAGTTCATGAAGCATGTCCTTCTCATGGTTTTCCTCCAAAGGCAAGAGTATACTCATAAAAGTTCAAGCCTAAATGTCATATCTATTATTATCCCATTGGCATGCAGAGAGCCATCATCAGTGGAACAAGGGAATACATCCTCCCCTAGAAGAGGAACAGCAAAATGATTTAACAGTGTATAGTGGAAGGAGGGATGAAGACTTGGGGAAAATTATTAAGTATATAAAAGTAATATGAACATATTCCACTGAAATTATCAATGCTTATTTGTATGCCACCTCAAAATATCTTGAATACTCCGAGTTAGGTATACCAAACTTTGAGAAACACTGAAGGACACTGCATCCTGAATAAGGGTACCATGGCATAGCCCACCATGTTGGTAACCAAATACCGAAAGACAGAAATGGTACCTTGACATTTAATGATGCACATTTCCCCATATTCTAACTTCTGTTAAAGTAGGGTGCACTTTACAAACTGGAATGTTTTACACTCAAGCATAGTTGAGATGAGGTTTCACTGGTTGTCATTCCTGGTTGATTGTTTGGACAGCTGCAACGCTTTGACTTTGAACCAACCAACCAACCAACCAACCAACCACATGGAGATCATTTGAGGGGGAGTTGTGTGTTTTCAATGCTGTCTAAAAAACTGAGTTGGCAAAAAAACAGGAGCCAGCTTAAAAGCTTTAGAGAGAGCATTATGTTAGAGGCTGGGGAGAAAAGCTGAGTCAACAGTGAAACGTTCTTGAAGGACTTGATCAACAGCACCATGCTTGAGAACACAAGGGGAAAACTGGGAAATATTCATCTATGATGCTGTGGTGAAGAGTGATTCAGAAGGACTGGACTGTCAATGTGAGGATGTTTTAGGAAACCTTAACCAATTATCTCCTCTTCATCTATGCTCTAGAGCAAGCTTGTCCAACCTGCAGCCCATGGGCCATATGCAACCCAGGACTGCTTCGAATGTGGCCCAACACAAATTCATAAACTTTCTTAAAAGATTACAAAAAATATGCATGAAACTTTTTTTAGCTCATTAGCTATCATTCACGTTTAGCTATCATTCACGTTACTATATTTTAAGTGTGGTGCAAGACAATTCTTCTTCCTGTGTAGCCCAGGAAAACAAAAAGTTTGGACACCCCTCACCCCTGCTCTAGAGCAAGACATGACTTAAGAACTTATCTAAATAAGTCCAAAATAGCAATTTTAAAGAGTACACAAAAATCCTAAATGATAAGAAATCATTTAGTATATTTAACTTAGAGAGCTTCCTCTTCCTTAGTGGTACACAAAGTTCAATAAAATGATGGCCTTTCTTACAATCGACATCCTCAATAGAGTGAAATGTAATATATAATTAATTAAAGGCACATAAAGGTATATCAGGAATCATGCGTTTGCTTGCAAATATTGGAAAATATAACTAAAACTGACCAGCTATAAGGAAAGTTAGGCTCAACCATTGAAAGATTCTAGAGATTGGGAATACTTAACAGTTTATACCAATAGTTCAGTGACGTCAGAATTCTCCATCTCTCCATCCGATGGCTAAGGGAGATGTATGCTTCTTACTTAGCTCAGTCAGCACGTTCCTATAGAGCTGAGGGTGGAGTCAGTCCTACTCAAGTCACAACACTGCTGTGTGAGTGATGGGTGGATGGTAAAGACCATGGATAGGAGAAGAGGAAGTAATTCTCACTTTACAGGAAGGCGTGAACCAAAAATCAGGGTCAAGGAAAAGCAAGTGATGATTATGATGTTGGCTTGGGCTTGTTGCCTCAGTTGTGAGATCCTGTTAGGGTCAAGGCAAAGAAGGTTGAGGAGTATTCCCTTCCTTACCCTCAAATTACTGTCACAGAAATGGGCTAAGTGGAGATAGACATTCAAAGAGGATGAGGAGACATAATATACAGCTTTAAGGATTTGTGTTTTTACAAATCTACTTGGAACAACATGTTGAATTAAGGAAATGTGTTTCAGGTGGTGGCCCTATCTATAATTTCACAAAAGGAAAATCTTCCCTCACTTTCCAAGTCCAGTGATGATGCTTTTTCCCCAAGAAAGCAAGTGCATACTGATTGTGGGAGGGAAGAACCTGGAAAAAGCAAGTTTCTGATGGCTATATGCTCAGAGCTGATTAGCATGGTGACTTTTTACTACTGGGTCCTGCCGGACAGAGAGCCTGGAACCTCACAAATAAGGCTGGTGATGTCATCCCCCAAATTGTACAGGTGACTGCTGAGTTAATGTGCACTTAAAACAAACCAGGCTAATTGGCCCGAGTGTTGGTATAATTTATCATTCTTCCACTGGAGAGGACTTTTGTGGGAGGTGGTTATGTTAAATATAACTTTGAAATAAAAGAATCCCATGCTGCTCACTTCTGGTGGCCCTATCAGAAAGTTATTATAGCAAAAAGCACAGACTGTATGCTGTAGAACCCCTTAGTTGAGCTCACTTCCTTATTATTCTTTTTTTCCCCCTCAATTCTCTTTTTTTCTCTCTTAAATAATAAAAAGTAATGATTGGAGGAGATTTAGTGTGAATGATTTCTATGCAAAGTTGTAAAATGGTTCCATGATGTTATGTTGTATTCCCGTCTCTGCTTTATCGCTGCCTTTTTGGTTGAATTAATGTAATAATACCAAAGTTATTCTCCATTACATGACCATGTGTCTTCACATGCAAGGCAACAGTGTCATTTTCTGATGAAATGATTTGTTCTTGTTGAAACAGACAAGGCACTTAGTACCTTCAGACTCAGTTATCAGGTTGCATGATTGATTCCAAGATGGACCGGGGAGCTGAAGCCAATGCAAGGTGCCACTCATTGTTCAGTGGAAGCTGGCCTCTTTTAGGCCTGATGGGAGACTGACTCATGTAATGGGGCCATAGAGGGAAGCCAAAGGGAGTGAACTCAGATCAGTGCCCAATAAAGCAGATTCTGAGACAGAATTTAGGGGGCATGGTGTTCACTAAGGTGTGCCCTTGGGATCAGTCCCTGGAGAAGAGAGGGGAAGGAAGCAATAGTGGGCAGAGGGAAAGATGAATGGTGATGCAGGCCCAGTGATGGCCTGCTAACTCCATGGAGAGTTCTGGAAGTGGTAGGGCCCATCAGTATTGCACTGAATTGGGCCAAGATGAGCCAAGGCCTTTATACGCTGCATTGATTAGTTATTGTATGTGGATTGTTCTGGGAAGAGACATGACCTTGACTGAGGTGGCTCTTTGCATCTGAGGCAATGCTTGAAAAGGCAATCCATGACATTTCTGGGTCGAGGCCCTAGATTCTAGGGCAGTAGTCCTCGATCGGGGTGATTTTGCCCCATAGGGGACATTTGAAAATGTCTACAAATCTTTTTTATTGTCACGAGTCGGGGTATGCTACTGGCATCAAGTGGATAAAGTCCGGGGATACTACTAAATATCTCAACATGCACAATACATCCTCCAACAACAAAGAATTATCCAAATATCAACAGTGCCAAGGATGGGAAGCCCTGATCTAGGTCAATGAGCCCTCCTTGAATGGCACCTGGTGGGCATCACAGTGCCCACCACAACATTCAGCATTAACTGAGATATCACGACTGTCAGACAGAATGCTCTGTTTCTTACTCCTTCTAATCCTCCCATAGCCCCCTTGAAAGGAATCTCGCAGTTTCTGTTTACTGAGGAGGAAACTCATGCTCAGAACAGTTTAGTAAACTGCTCAGTGTCAGGAACTGCAAGGACACTCAACTGGGGGTTAAAGTGCACTTGCTTATTGAAAATGTTGTGGTATCCTCTAGCTTTTGCTTGATGACTCTGTGCAGTTCTCAAACCTTTCTATTTCTCTACAGCAAGCACAAGATAGATGATGTTTGCATGTTCAGTTCGCTCCCATGATACTCTTGGGGCATGAGCTGTAAACTTACCTCTCTCTCTGCCTCATTAAAAGTCACAGTGGGACATAAATGAGCATGACACACATTATCAGGTGATAGACTCCTCTTTAATTTTTATTTTTAAGTAGGCCATTCCTGTACTCGGAACCCTTGCTATCAGTAGCAAATTGCTTACAGTAGTTTGCAGTTGATTTTCACACTGAGAGCAAGACCTGTTGATAGTCTTGGTGAATGCCTGTAGAATGCCTCATACTCTTTCTCTTATGGTCTTGTCATTGGATGGATCGAGTCATCCAAGAACATTTTTTCAGATCGTACTAGCACCTTAACTCAAGGAATCACAGAATTAACTCATTAATTCATTTAAAAACTACCTCCTACTTTATTCTACTAACTGTCTTATTTTCTCATTAGAAACAGTTATAATGCACTAATAAAGGACCAAAAAATAAATCTATCATTTTGCACACATATAGGTAAACTTAATAGAGTTATCCTTTCTAAAAACAAAATCACATAAATTGTGGCTTTTTAAATATGTCATCTATGGAAAGGGAATAAACACACAGTCCATAAAAACATTAAGGAAAATAAAATGTAGGGTGTTTAACCCCAAGATATAAAGAAAAAGGACAGATGTTTCATTATTATTGCGCTCAATAATAATGTTAATTATTACAATTAACAGCTGCAGTGTTTAGATTCTCCAAAACATTATCAGTCCCTTTTAAAAAAGAATTCTGTCATTAATTCACACAGCACATTTCTATGGTAAATGTTATCCTTTTTTTTTTTTGCAATTGAAAAATGAAAAGACCAGAAAGATGAAAGCAGCTTCATCAACTTTATATAAAGGTTCATTGGCAAAGGACATTGCTATGCTCAGGTCAGTTTCTACCATTAGAAAGCCTAATTTAGAGTTAACTATGTGTTTACCTTCATTCATTTACTCTTTCAATCAAATTCTTTAAACATTGCTAAGTAAAATATGGTGTCTTGGTCAGTTAGGTCTGCTATAACAATTTGTTATTGACTGAGTGGCTTAAAAAGAAACATTTATTTCTCACAGTTCTGGAGGCTGGGAAGTCCAAGTTCAAGGTGCCAGCAGATCTGGTGTTTGGTGAGGGGTACTTCCTGGTTTGCAGACAACATCTTCTCCTTGTACCCTCATGTGGTGGAAAGAAGAGGGTGCTAGCTCTCTTCCTTTTCTTAAAAGAACACTAATTCCATCATAAAGGCTCCAACCTAATGACCTGATTGACTCCCAAAGACCCACCTCCAAATACTGTCACATTAGGGTTGGGAAAACACAAACATTAATTCCATAATATGTGGTATAAGCAGTGGTATGGCAGTAAGTATCTAGAAAATGACTAAAAAAATGAGTGTGTGTGTGTGCGTGCGTGTGTGTGTGTGTGTGTGTGTATATATATATATATATGTTTGTTTTTTTAATTTTACTGATAAAAGGAATGTATTGCACACAAATCTGAGAACAAACAATACAGTACCCTTTATTATAAATTTCGTATAGTCAACTGAATATTTTTATTAAATTTTATTAAAATTTCATATTCATAGCCAACCTATGCTTTCAATTGATCCATAAGTATAGTGTAACATGAATATTGATTGATATTTTTAAATTTTAAGTGTCAATCTGACATCACTTGACATGGAGCTGGGACAAGATGTTCAGTATTTCTACCATACACATAAGTAACCTCAAGAGCATAGGTAATAGTAAAATGTGGCAAAATAATTAGAAAGTAATGAGATGATTACTGGAAATTTGTTTGAGATAGAACTTATTTCATTATGTGATTTAATTTCTTAATAATAACTATGTTTAACAATTGGTTCACAAAATTCCTGAAAATTTAACAGTGAACTCTTGTGAGCTGGTATGATTGCTGGGAAGAAAAAGTTTTCAATGACTCATTTATATCCGTTTTCACAGTATCTCCTACTCCACCTGAATGAGGTTTCAGATCTCTGAGTATGTGGGGGCACTTCACTATGAAGCAAAACAAAACAGTAAATGGTGTCAGGGTTCGCACAGTTGTTCTTTTAAAATTTATTGTTATTTTTGTGGTTTATTCACAGGCATTTCCCTGCATTTCAACAGGCATTTATGGTAAGTGACCTAGCTTTTGATAATGTTCATATTTCTTCATTTTGTTGTTAAAGGCGAAGTTAACAGGAAAAATAAGAGGTTCTCTGATGGATGTAGTTTGCTTTTATTTAAAGAGAATCAAAGTGCTGGTCCAATCCCATTGAGGCTGCTCAAGAGGCTATTTGGGTATTCTTTTGTGTTCTGGAATGTTGTATTAGATAGCCTGTGTAATGATTAGGTATGCTGTGGCTTACTATCTTTTGTTAAACCAAATTTTTGCTGTGTAGTATTTGTTTTCTAATAGTGTTTGCTTTAATAAAGTCAAATTTTTCTTAGATAAATCATAATGCATATAAAACCTAACATTAATATTATTTTGTCATGAATTACAAAATAATAGAAACATTAAAATGCACATACATGCATATCTATTACAGTAGAGTCCCTGTTGACTGGAACTCAAGCAACTGGAACGTTTTTTTACTGGTTGCTTGAGATTTTGCCGGTTGCTTGAGAGTGCTGGTTGTTTAAGGTTTGGTTAACAGAGAATCTACTTACATTTATCCGGCATCTACCAATCTCCATGGGTACCAGTTAACTGAGAATCCACTGTATTTAAATTTAAAACTCCAAAGAAGTGACTGTTAGTAAAAACAAATAATTTTATTAAGCTGCAAAACATTTTTTTTGGTAGCAATGGATTGTTTTAAGTAGTGACTGTTTCATTTACAGATGAAAGCAAATGGTTTTTATAATCACTAGTTTTCACTAGTATATAGCTCTCTAAATGTTCTTGCACCTACAACGACATTTTCCTATGCGTTTTTCTCAGGCTATTAATAAGTCTGTTCTATAATATTAAGGTAAAATGAATTTATTTGTCATTTTAGTGTTTTCTGATCAAACAAAATAGATTACAACTTTTCTCAGCTCAAACAGGGAGACTATTAACCAGAAAATTAAATATGTGGGAATGAAAAGAAATAGTTCAAGTTCATTACTGTAGGGGAGGGATACCTAGATTGATGTCACAGGGAGACTTATTTCTCTGAATCTGTTATTTTTTTTGAAGGTTTAGGCAAGAACAAAATGGTAAATGTAGGCCTGAATCAAATTAAATGGAGAAGGCCTGGGTCACACCATGTACTAATTTAGGGCTTGCCCTTTTTTTCTCTGGAATTCACACCGACTGTCTTTGTGGAAGCATCATGTTCACTGGACTACACTGGACCATGTGCACCATTACCCCCATCATGGCCATTCTTTCTGCCTCACAGATGCCCACTTAGAATTCTTAATATTTGCTTAAAGGAAGCCTTACATGTAGTTTTACCTGGTGAAGAGCCCAAGTCTTCATTTCACCTCGTCTAGAGTCAAATCCGACTCCAGTGCAGAAATAGTGCTCATTTTGAGAATGTTCTCTCACAACAGTCTTGATTTTCCTTGACAAAGAACAAACCAAAACCCAGCTTCCAAAAACAATGCTAACCACAGCATTTTCTAGGTTTATTACCTTGTCATGTTGTCGATGTCTGTTTTGTCTCTGAGAATCTTATGGTAATGTGCCAAGAATTTTAAAAGGTGAATTAAACATGATATACTTAGAAAAGGGGAAAACGACAGAAAAAAGAAAAGTAGAGGAAAATTGGGATGGGAATTAAAATTAGAGGCTCAAGAGGGGATGGTAAGAAATAAATCAAACCTACAGTGACCCTTGGTTAATTCTGATCCCTGAAAGACGGGGATTTCTCTGTGGAGAGAGTACTAGAGCTCCAAATCTAGCAGCTGCTTTAGTGCTCCATTGGGCTGGGCAGGAGGGAAGTACTGAAGACCTTGGGCATTGATAGCGTCACATAGTCCCTGGTTCGGAGGACTGCCACCAGACAAGCTAGTGCATCACAATGCCAGGTCAAAATATATAGTTTTCACATTCTGGATACTCATCTCTTTTCCCCTCAAAATACATAGTTTTCACATCCTGGGTACTCATCTCTTTTCCCCTCAAAATACATAGTTTTCACATCCTGGGTACTCATCTCTTTTCCCCTCAAAATACATAGTTTTCACATCCTGGGTACTCATCTCTTTGCCCTCTATTTTTTGAGCGAATTTAAAAGTGAGATTGATAACCCACAAACTCAGGCACCAGGTTGCCTTTGGTCAGAACTCAGTACAGTTTGAATCTCACTTTATTTTGAGCTCCATGAAATACTTTTTTTAGAGACTTTTAGATTACTCCAGTTCTCTTTAGTTTATGGACAATTTAGCATTTTGCAACTTGAAAATTATTTCATGTTTCTTGTGAACCTTTCTGATCAGTCCTTGATCTTCTCCTACTATCCATCTATTCTACATCAGTTGTTTTCTTGATTTTCTTCAGAACCCATTTCTGTCTGTTCCAGTATCCACATCAGTTTTACTTTTATCTTTATTTATTAGGATTGGAAATAATACTTTATTTAAAGAAAATAGTCCACAGCTACAGGGAAATAAATGTAAAAAGCAAGCAAACAGAACTCGCAACACTTTGAAAGTCATCCTAGAATGGATTTAGAACAGTCTCCTGGTTCCATTCCTTCCTCTTCTTCTTCCAAATTCTGAACCTTCCTGGATTTTTTCTAAAGTACCACTTGGTACATATTTGCCCTCTGCACAGAAGACTTTGACCATATCTCCTCACTTGCAGGATAATGTTTACTCTTTCTAGACTGAAAAATAGACACTTTATGTATCTCCCTAAACCAGTGCTTTCAAAATTTGTGAAGAGGAGGAAAACATAACTCTCCTCAAGGACGTGAATCGACATCCAAAAACATTTATATGGACCTTTGCCTTTGCATTTTTAAAAGAGGGAATGAGTTTGCAGCATTTCCTAAGGTTATTTGACCATAGAAATTATTCTCTCAACCTTTCTCAGGACTAGTGTTTTCTCCAGAATATAGTTTGAGAAACTTCTTGGCAGCCATCTATCAGGGACACACCTTCTGTTACCCACACATGAGCTGATGAATCTCAGAACATGGCAGGTACCTTACCAGGCTCAGCCCTGTGTCCCTTTTTTATCTTGCACACACACACACATGCACATACATGTACACCAGACTCACATGCACCATTACTACCACTGCTTTCTGCATCAATGCCCAAACAAAAATGTGTCACACACACACTTTTACAAGTTGAAGCTTGATCTCTGAGAAGTCTCCCTTGATTATTCCAACTTTTGGTAGCCATTATGTCTTATGAAATCTTTCAGCATTCGTAATCTGGCCAATTGACAACTAGTTCCTTGTGTTGTTCCATAGTTTTTTGTTTATATATCTTGTGCTCACAGCCACTTTGGAATTCTTTAATGGGCAGGGATTCACTTGTGTATATTCTGTGCACAGTCAGTGACTAGCGTTGTGTCTCTAAAAGAAGCTCAGCAAATATTTGCTGTTTTATGACGATGATAATGATTATAACCCATATTGTTGCCTAACTGAAGATGCATAAAAGCAGAATTATTGATTCGCAAAGTAACAGGTACAAAAAGCTACCCAGTTGGTATTTTGTTAATGGATAAATATTTCTATTTTAGAAAAAAACCAATGCGCTTCCAAAAAACCTTCTCAAGCTGGAAGTGGTATTTGTAAGCATGACAGTGTCCACCTTGGACAGGCAACGTGAAAACACGAGAACTTGTTCAGTTAGAGATCCCAGTTGAATAGAGCATTTCACTTAAGAAAACTTTGTTGCTTATTGGCCCATTGCACTATGGGTAGTCAGGGTAGTACAGGCTTCCCTGAGGTGCTCTCCTGACTTCTCCTGACATGCCCTAGGGCCAGCCCCCACTGCACACACACCTGCTGCAATTCTCAGACACATGTTTGCTTTGGGTTTACCTTCACTTTTAGAGTTATGGCACACCAGCTCAATGCAACTCTAGTTCTTCCACAACAGAATTGTGACGCTGTGGAGCCATTGTTTGAAGGAGTTTGCTTATTTAATTGCCAGGTCGATCTCATGCCAGGTCAATTTCAACAGTACACATCCCCATTTCATGGAAACTCAGACATCGTGACCATATTCGAAGCATGTCTGGAGGATCTGGTGTATACCAGTGTTTTGGGGGTGCTCGGGCCAACAGAGGAAGCCAGTTTCCCTCCCAACCTCTACCCCTTTCTGAGCCTTTTGAAGACAAGTCTTGATGGCAGCAAAATCAGCTGTACCTTTTTACAAGGCACAGACTGAAGAATATTTGTGATGTGACTCCACCCAATTCCAAAAAGAAAAACCATGGGAGCAGGCCCTGCCTCCTTTGAAGTTCCTCTAGAAGAGGAACCAGACTTTTCCCCTCTGACTTTCAGTGACCACTGATGCTGCTCCAATGTAATGTTTTCAGGATGGTTCCACAGGGCACCAGACTGCCTGCTTACACTCAGGAGGAGAAGTCACATTTGGTGAAAGAAGGCCTGTATTACTTTTAGAAAAACAGATCCAGATGAGGCTTACAGAGGCTCTGAAGTCCCAGATTCCCATTAAAGGTTTGAATTGGCCACTAAGCCTCACAGGGACTGATTCGAACTTCCCTGATGGACATTTCAGATCTCGTGTGTGCCTTCTGCCTTTTGCACCCGATTTGAACACTTTGGTGCTAATAAGTTTAACAAAAGAGGGTAGACATGATACATAGCAATGGAATTTTTACTCAGAAGTCAATGGCAAAAATAATTTTAGTCCATTTTATGAGAGTCAATATAGTTAACAGAAATGAAATCCAGGTGGAAAATTGTATCCCTTGAGTAAGTGGGAAAATATTCTCTCTGGAGAAAAAGAAAAATTTTGAATCTTGCTTTCCAGGTATGAGGTGGTGTTTTTAGAGGAAAAGGAATTTCAGACGTTGAGTTATTGGCTGGAAATTTGTATTATAGAAAAAGTTTAACTACAGCATAACTCATCGAAAGCAGCTGCCATATTTCTTCATTATATGTCTGTTACCAACATAGAAGGCCTTTTCTATCAAATCACCTGGTCTTCCTGTGCTTTCCATGTCAGGCTGCCAGGACCCAACTTCCTAATTAAATCCCTCATTTGCATTTAGGTTTGCTCTTCTGCTTCTAAGTGGTATAAAGGAGACCAATGCCATGTTTCATGAACCGTCTATCTACTTAGCGAGTATTTGTGCCACTCCATCTATCTAAATTCACAGACACGACTTGGAAAAGGACCAAAGCATTCCCCAACAGCAATGCTAGGGGCATGCCCTCTATCAGCTTTAAACGCTGACAGATTTCGGAGGGTGTGACAACTATTGCTGTGCCGTTCTGTGCTTGCTGGAAGAGTTACCTTATGTGATTCGTTTAGAGACCAGAGCAAAATTGACAAAAACGTGCGCCCCTCCCTTCCATCCCCCAACAGCTCTCCTCTTCCCTCCTGCTTTTTTCTCTTCCCTTTGAAATTTCCATTTGCTTCAAAAACTGCCTTTCAGGTGGTCTAATGATGACTCTTTTCTTTCTCATATATTCTGAGTCCCTATTTTTTTTTTTTTGGCCTGGTCTTGGTATTCTCACTATATGAAGCGCTATTGTTCTTGGCGATCCTTGAGTTAATTGTGGGCCCTCAAAGCAAACAGAAAAAGTGTAACTTACTTCTCTTTGGGAAATAAGCAATAATGGGGCCAAACCCATTTCAATTATAATACATTTGAATATTATTTTGTGAGCTGAACCTTGTGAGCACTGGAGAAAGAGCTGACCAGACAAATAAATTCTAGTTATTAAATTGTCTCCCCCCGGCGTGCTTACTGTTTGAACAGTAAATACACTCACCGAGTTACACGTTTATGCCCTCCTCCTATAACATGTGGCACCCACTCCCCTCTTGCTCTCTCTGAGACACAGGTATTTAGTAATAAAAAGGCATCCAACTAAAAAATCAAAAGTGCTATCCGTGTTCTGAAAAACAGCCTCAAGTGTCCAGCAACAGAATGTGCTAGTTCAGCTTACATAAAAATGGCAGTGAGACCCAAGGACGGGGTACCCCCAGGGCTCTGCCAAAAGAAATGAAAATCCTGGAAATAGCTTTCTGTTTGGCAATGCAGATACAGGGAGAAACAAGTGTCTTTCTCCCTGGCACTTTTCTGAATCTGAACAATTTTAGGACTTAATTAAAAGACTAAATGTTTCATAAGTAATAGAGATTACAGCGTTACTACTGTTTCTGAGGCCCGGTTGTCTACCTCCTTGCCATTGTGTCTAGATAAAACTTAGAAGGGACAAGTGAATTCCAACCCACCCCTTCCTCAGAGGCTGCCACTTATTGTTAAGCTGCATTTTAAAAAAGATGGATTTTCTTATAGAGGAAGGGTTAAAAAATTAAGCCTTTTAAGGAAATAGAAGAACCACTTCAGTAAATTGCAGAGCCTATCCATTTAGTAGAAACCTGGGAATATCTTCCAGCTATGTTGAAAAATAAGAAGACTGTTAAGATATTGTCCCCACAGAACTATTTGGGAGAGTCTAAGAATTGATCACACTTTTGGTTTGATCAGTGAGTTCATTTCCATGTCCTTGCTCATTTTGCTCATCTAGTCTTTGAATGACATTAATTTTTCTTGCTTCTTATACATGCTTATATCTAAAGGGTGAATTTAAATAAACATAGCTCAGCTCTCTTTAGAAAGGACTTCAGAGATAATTTTGACAGTTCCTAGAAAAGTCAAGTATGTTTAGCCCTTTAGGACAATGATTTTCATGTCAAATCCTTTTTAGTCAGTGATTCTGTTTTTAAAATACATCTTGAAATGCATTTGAAAGGCACTGTATTAGAATAAAGCTAAGCTGCTGTAACAAAGATACATCAAAATAGAGTGGCTTAGTGAATGTAGACATTTATTTCTCTCTATAACAGTTTTAAAGTGAGCATTATGCTTGTGGGAGAATTTGTTTCCCTCTGTCCCTCAAGGATCCAGGAATCTACCATGGTGTTAAGTAGTTGCTCTGCCTTCCTTAAGGCATTGTTCTGACACACTTCCCTATTCTGGTCCCAGCAAAAGAAACACATAGGATGGGGACACACCTGATTTTATGGTCCCTGAACTCAAAGTAGCATACATCACTTCCCCCTACTGTCCATTGGAGAGGAATTGGGCATATGACCAACCTAACAATAAAGGAGATTGGAAATCTGGTCTAGCTTGGAATCCACACGTCTGACTACAATTCTGTTGCGTGGGAAGGAGGACGATTGAGTTATGATGAACTTCTAGATATCATCTTTGTTTGATTCGCCAAAATCCGGAACACTAACACCACCAAATGCTGGCAAGGGTGTGAAGAAACAGGAGCTCTTATTTACTGCTATTACAGACACGTAAGAAGACAGCTTGTCAGATTCTCACAAAATTAAATATATTTTTACCATATGATTCAGCAATACACTCCTTAGTGTTTACCCAAAGGAGTTGAAAGCTGTTGTCCACACAAAAATCTGCACACAATGTTTAGAGCAGCTTTGTTCATAATTGCCAAAATTTTGAAGCCACCGGTCTTCAGTAGGCAAGTGGATAAATAAACTGTGGTACATCCAGACCCTGGAATACTATTCAGCACTGAAAGGAAATGCGTTATCATGTCATGAAAAGACATGGAAGAACCTTAAATGCATATTCAAGAAGCCAGTTGGAAAAGGTTATGATTCCAAATATAGGACATTTAGGGAAAATGAGAAACTATAGAGACAATTAAAAAAATCAGAGTTTGACAGGGGTGGAGATGAGGGAAAGGTGAACAGGCAGAGCACACAGGTGTTTTAGTGCAATGAAAACTACTTTGTATGACATTATTATACAATGATGGATAAACGTCATTACACTTTTGTCCAATCCCATAGAATGGACATAAAGAGCAAACCCTACGATAAACTATAGACTTTGGGTGATTATGGTGTATCAATGTTTAAGTTCATCTTTTGTAATGAAGGTACCATTCTGGCACCTGCTGTAGATAGGGGAAGATATGCATGTGTGGGGCTGGTGATATATGAGAAATCTCTATACTTTCTTCTCAATTTTGCTGTAAACCTAAAATGTCTCTAAAAGATAGTACCTTTAAAAAGATAGATGATAGGTAAATGAATAGATAGATGGATAGATAGATAGATAGATAGATAATAGATAGATAGATAGATAGACAGACAGACAGACAGACAAATGGGATAGCTGCTGATCTGCTCAGCCCACTCTGGACACCAGTAATCATTGAGTTCCATTATGCTCTCGTTTCTACTTTTTTGCTTATTGGAAAGAATGATTTTACTTAGATTTTAAGTTGATAACAGAAGAATCAGTTAATAACAAAACCCAATCTTTTGCATTCAGTAATTTAATTATTTCATAAAAATATAATTTGCATAATATCAAATCCTTCCTTTTAAAATGATTTTAGTAGAGGAACTGTGCAGCCATTCACAGAACTGTGTAACCATTATAATAATCAAATTTTAGAAACTGTTTCTCACGCCTAAAAGAAACCCCATATTAGCTGTTACTCCTCAGCTCCTCCTTCCCATCTTTAGGCAAGTAACGGTCTACTCTTAGTCTCCATAGATTTGCCTGCTTGGGTACTTTATGGAAATGGAATCATAAAACATGTGGTCTTCAGTTAATGGATGTTTGAGTTATTTCTACTTTTTGGCTACTATGAATAATGCTCATATACAGTGAATTTAGGTATATTTATATGTCTGAATGTATAAATTATAACTGTGATACAGTGGTGTTCAGTAGTTAAATTTTAATCAGTCTGAAACAATCCACGTTTTAATTCTCTTGCTGCCCAGTTTCCCTCAAGCCTCTTCAAAGACCACTTTTGCTTCATGATTCCAGGGTCCTGCTTGCCTGGGTGGCGATGCAGGTTTCTTATATCAATAGATGTGATCAGTCTTTGAGCATAACTGCACTGAAGTTCTCTTAGAGTGCCACGGAATAGTGGAGAATGAGGGCACATATCAATGTGATTATGGGCTTGGGTTTTGGAGTCCCATGGACCTAGGTTCAAATTCTAATTCTGTCCCTCATCAGCTGTGTGTCCTCAGGCACGTTACTCTCCAATGCCTATTACATGGGTTTGCTGTAGAGTAAATTAGATAATACAAGGAAGGGCCTATCATGGTCTCAGATACATAAAAGTCAACATTTAATAATTCTTGTTACTATTAGTGTTAGTAGTAATTTTTTTCTTCTTCTATTGTTATCATTATCGTTCTCCCTCTGGAGTCTGAGTTCCTTGTAGGAGCATTGAGTGTTTTATTCACTCACATAACCTAGATTCAACAACAGTGTCTACACTGCTGAACAAGTAATTCAATATTTGAAGGAGGCTTTACTTGGCCCTGAATGACACCAGTCACAGTCTCTTATCATAAGAGCCACCTTGCTTCCTGTTGGATTGCTTCTGCTGCATTTCTGAAAGCTAGTTGTCACCTCTCAGCCACCTCTGGGTTCTGTGGTTAAGCCCTGTGAGTTTAGTCATCTGGAAATGAAGGCTGTTTGTAACATCACACCGTGTGTTTTATATCACGCTAGCTGTAACCACTATAGCCTATTGTTTAAAAAATAAAGTCAACTTGCTTTAGCAATTCCAAGCTCACTGCAGTTTAAGCCATAAGAATAAAAAAATTTTGTTTTGTCTATATGATAATATAAACTTGCAATGATAAGGTGATAAAGTAATTGTTATTTGTGGTCTCAAAAATAAAATTCCACGTTGTAAGACAGTTTATTTTTATAGACAAAACCCAATTGTTGTTCTGTAAGATAGCTTTTAAATGCTTCCTACCTAGGAGACCTTGGGGATGGGGAGCAGATAGCAGTTACTCTGCTGCTTGGCATGAAGAGCAAGTCCAATGCTTATTTTTTGTTGCCAAACACATCCAGAAAGTTTGCACATTTTTTCATTTGTAAGGTCACAGGCTTTTTGGCCCGGAAGCTATTTTAGATATCATACTTGCCTTAGCTCTCAATTTTCTGGCTGCAAAAAAACGAGACTCAGAGTTTTGTTTGCCTACCCACACCCAGCTATTCCTGTGAGAACTGAGATCAGATGCCCCATAAGGGTTTGGGAATCAGGAGGAAATGAGATTATAGTTCAGGATGGTTTGCTCACTGACCTCTTCTTTGAACCTCAGTTCCAAGCTTCCTCATATATTAGGTGGGAATAATATGAATATATAACTGCTGTTATTAGAAGAAATAAAAGGAATTGGACTGAGGCTCTTTCAGAACTGAGTCCCAGAGACTTACCCCAATGAGGGTCATGACTCCCACACTTCCCTTTAGGCCCTGACTCCCATCTCTGCCTCTTCTTCTACCCAAGTTTCTTCTTATAATCACATCATTTTTATAGGGATCATCCCACCCCAGGCCACTGGCTTTACCATCAGTAGTATGTGAAGACTGAGTTAATATAGAATCTCTTTGCCTCGTATCAGTGCTTCTTCTACTTTATCATCAAAGCCCCTTTCAAGGTGAAGTATGAAGCATCTGTAACATCCTTGGGGGTCCCGGGACATAGTCTATGCAAATAAGTATTGTTTTTTTAGTTGAAATCTCATACTATATTCTAAAGCATAAATACAATGTTAATCTATTTCTTTAAACAAAAGCTTTATATTACTTACCTCTTAACTAATTTTATAGTCCTCTTTCAATAAATCTTTTTGTAAAATTAACCCTCAGGGAGATGTCCACCCTGTGGTTTATGGTGCCTCTGGCATACAGCTAATGCCCCATTTTAAAAGGCGGGCCTTTGACCAACCTTACAAATGTCAGCCCTTGAATATAATTACAGGAACTTGTGAATGTGATTCCTAGCAGCTCAGGGGCTCTCAGCTTCTGCAAATTCTGAATCCCTTAGCAAGCTGGAAAGATGTGCCAGCACTGACGAGGGGGAAGGTTAGCATCCTAAATTACTGTCTCAAGTTTGCAATATTTTATCTCCTCTCATTCATTGTAAAAGAAAGGTGCACAGTGTTGCTGTTTCCCCATGTTGTATAGAGAAGGAAATGAACACCCATTAGCTTTTCTCATTATTTTTAGAAATGAAAATATGTCTCATTGCCAGGATACATAGTGTACATATAAGTTTGAAAAAAACTTGAATTACTTAAAAAAGATCTGGGAGTATATTATAACTTTAAACAAGGATCTAATTAATTCTGGCCCATTTGTTTCACAAATAATCTCTAACTTTTTCTTTATTTCTTTAAAACTGCTAATTGCAAGGTAATAATTTTCTTATTATTTATATAAATATATATTTATTTATATAATTGGTATTATATAGTCTCTATATATGCAGATATATATGTATATGTTAGAATATATATTACTTATTATTTGTGTGTTCTTGTATTTAAATGTGACAGAATGTGATATGTGCGTTTTATATCTCAAACAGTTTTATTATAATACAGTCTTTAGATAAATTTTAGGATGTTAAAATTTTTCTTTTTTAATCTTATTGCTATTGAATAATTGTGTTCATTTTGTTATCTGTTTTTTCCAAGATGACATTATTTTCCGGTACAGCATACCCTATTTCACTTACTCCTACCCCCACAAATGAACAAATCATATATGTAAGAATAAATTATTAATGCCGTTTTTCAGCAGTTTTGGCTCGGGTATTTCTGAGATACAAGAGATTTCTTTAGAATTATTATATAAATATTGATGTCAATGTGTCAATAATTTTCTGTAAGTGCAAAATGTTAGGAGTCTGTCTCCTTCACCATCCAAAGCAAATCTGATTATGAGACACGCAAGGCTTGATAGCTAAAGACAATTCCTCGTGTATAAATCTGTTCCTTCAGGACATTCTTGAAATTTCAAAAGGTCATCTTTTCTATGAGGGAATAAGTAGCACAAGGTACTCGGTGATAGCCAGCCCTGTGAAAAGAAGGTGGAATGCCTCTGTGAGTTTTCATCAGCCCAGCATTAGCATGTTTTAAACATCGCAGGAGGAGTCAGAGACCCTCTCCTCTTTGGGCTTTTGCAGTGTGAGGGATGGAAGGAACTCTTTGTCATGCTGGTGAAGCTTCAATCTGGAGTACAAAGCATGGTAAATCCACAGGATGAAAAGCAAACCTCCGAGTGGCTTTCCCTCCTATGGTGCTTGCCCAGGAGGCCAGGACACATGTCAGCAAGCCCCTTGAAGGGCGGTAAATAAAAAAACGAGTCACCTTTGACCCCTACCTCGTCTTTAAAACACACTTGAGAACGGGTGCCTTTCCTGCTGGGTTAAACCCAGTGTGCTCTGGGGCTGTCAGCCCAGCGGAAAGGCCCTCCTTTGCCTGAGAGAAGAGGAGCTGTAATTGGCAATCCATTTCTCCATTTCCATTGTACAACCGTCCCTGACAAATTAATCACAATCAAATGTTGGCTGAAGCACGGGGCACCCTGCGCAGCGGGGAAGAAAAATGAGGCCTCGCACCGGTCTGACAGCCAAATCGTTCAACTCACCCCATTAGACTGAACAAGGGACACTGCGGTTTGTCTATCACTACCCCCATCCATAAACAAACTGCTCGGATCCTAGCGGGGCTTCCCTAGGGCCTGCCAGGACTGGCTAATCAGTGCTGCAGGGAAAGGAGCAGGGCTCCGGCCTGCTGAGGGAGAGCCCCCGCGCAGTGGCATCTCAGATTGGCGAGGGCAGTTTGGCCCAAGAGACAGGGGGCAGGGTGAGGCTGTGTCTGACCCCCTGAAAGTTGGTGGAGGCCATCGCAGGCTCCCCACAAGAGTGTCTGTGCTTGCTGTTTATCTGTTGTTCATCGACTAGGTGGTGAGATGTCTAGCCTTTGCCAATCATTTATTGGAAACCACTTATTGGACAACTTTCTCTTCTCAATATACAACCAGGAAATTGAAAACACCTTTAAAAATATCCTTTACATTTATGCCCAGGCCCAATAATAAAGTCCCTAAGCTTTACCCGTAAGAAATCTTCTCAGGGCCTCATTCAGAGCCTAATCTCTCTTAATTTAGACACAATTCTAACAAATGTTTCTCAGTCTGTAGCAAATTAAAAGATGGCAAAAAGAGCCTAAGAGGTAGTTGCGGACAATAAGAAGTGGCAGAATAGTGAAAGATGACAAACAAACAAACAAAGAAACAAACAGCTGCCTCTCTGCCCAGCCAGTATAGCGGAAGAGAAAGTCGTGTTGTGAAACGCGTGTTCTTTACAAAACACAGAGAAGCTGTGTGATGGGATGGATATCTGGCCTAAGGTAAGAGTCGCTATTCTCTTGTGTCTCCTCCGTAATGTTTACCACGTGGTATTTATTAATAGCTAAATCAAATCAAGCAAGAATAATAATGTTGCCTCTTTTGTAATCAAGTTCACCCCTGCTTTTTATAACTGGGTAGTGGCATTCATGGCTATGCCATATGGCTTTCACAAAAATGAGGCCAGGGTCTTATGGGGTAGGTGGTGGAATGTTTCTAGGGAAAGCCATCAGTGTTCAGGCTATAGATCTGTATAGCGTAATTTTCTCCAAATTTTTTAATTTCACCTCTTCCAGATAACTGAGTATAAATAAAATATAATTAAAAAGTTGATTTTTCATAATTTTTAAAGCCTTGTTTAAAACATATTTCTAGTACTAACTCAAAAAGCAATTTTTTCCTTAATACGTTTAAGAACAGAGATTTTTACTTATTAACTAGAGTTAATTTAAAAATGGAGGTTTTCTGAGGTCCAAATTATAGCAAAGAATTTTCCAACACTAAACTGAGGGTTTCAGTGACTGGTCCAAAGTCACACAGTAGCCAGACCATGAATACAGTATTTAGGACCTGTTGTTTATGCTTAGTTTTTCCTCAGAGACACATGATTTGAAATTCTTCTGATGATTAGTCTTGTTGTAGTAAAAAAAAAAAAAAAATTGAAAGGATGTATGTGAATTGCTATTTTGTTCCTTGCTCTGTCTCTGAGAAAGATGTATAATAATTTCCTAAACCTATTCCAGCAACCTGACAATTGCTGTTCTCCTTGAATCATGGATCATTATTTTAACTTTTCCCTCCTCCCCTCTCCACCCCTCTCACCTTTGTTCAAATAAAATTTTACAGGGAGTACATTTAATTTAGCCATTCCTACCATTCACTTATTTTGATTTGTTCTTTAAAATGTTTATATCATGTTGGATATTAGAATTTAAATTAAAATGATTATGCGTGGACTGAATTGAAGTACACCTTTAGGTTAATAATATTGGTTATCTCTTGGATATCTATAATTATGCTTGACATATTATGTGCTATTTCTAAATCCTCACAACAGTATTGATAAATAAGTACAATTATCTCCATTTTACAGATAAGGGATCAGAAACTCTGAGAGGTTAGGTAAGTAACTTAAGACAGGTCAGAAGTGGCATAAACGCCTAGCCTAATTCTTCAGAGGGGCATCTAAAAGCTGTCCTCACTTCTCCACGTAAGAGAGCAGTGCTCACAAAAGCATCCTCTATTCTAAAAAGGGACATGATTTAGGATTCAGGACCTACAGTGGTGGTCCTAACACATTCATCGAAGTCCTCAAGTCTGTCCAGCAAGCATTTGGTCTGAACATTCCAAATTCTCCTTTTATTATATGAGTGTTAGTCTCTGTAATTATTACATTTGCTAATGGGCTTGAAGACCCTAGAATGTGACAGTTGTGCTGGAATCTGGATATTGGACCTGAAACCACTGACTAGTCTAATATTGACCCATGTCTCCTGCACAATTCCTGCATTATATACCAGATCACCACGCTGCTTTGAAAATGAATATTGAGTTTCTAGAGGAAGCTGAACAGTTGGAAACGTGTATACCTAGACAATTGTCAATAGAAGCTGTGAACTTTACAAGGTTTTCAGTTGACACACAGTTATGACTAAAACCTTTTCATCATTTTTGTGAGCTTTAATTATCATATATTCGTGTAGCTCTGTCCTTAATAAGAACAGAACTTTGTTACTTAGTAACTTTAAAGCATTCTTAGCTGCAGGTTTTAAGTACCTTTTGCAGCAGTTTTCAAATCACTTCACTCATTTTCTCTTTCCTCCTTACATCCTGCCCTAACACTGCCCTCTCCCTCCTGTCACTCCCTAACACATGCGATGTCCCCCTCCTTTACCACACACATGTATGTACACACAGACACACAAACACACACATTTATGCGACTGTTAGTTGCAGAGCTACAACATCTTTCTAGGTATTTCTACGTTAAGAAAAATAATGGATTAATAGGAAATTCTTCTCTTTTTAAGTCTTATTTATCCTGTGTATGTATTTGTACACATATTAGATATATTTGTACATGCACACAAACGTATATATGCATGTATGTAGTTATATATGCATACACATATTATATTTATCATATAATAGATATTATTAAGGTTCCTTTTCAAATTTCATGGGAAATAACCCAACATTCTAGGCCAAATTCCCAGCACTACAAAGGAATCTTTTGAGCTATGGAGGTGACCAAGTCATGGAGAAAAACTAATTATTACCAGTGTTGGTGAATACTTATAGGTCACTTCCCTTGTGACTTCTGCTTGGTGCTGAGTGAGTTGCTGAATGTATATTAATCTATTTTATGTCCAAAACAATCTATGGGGGAAGTGTTGTGACTCTCATTGGTGAGGAAACTCAGCACAACTAAGCAGCTGGCTCAAGGTCACATAGGGACCACCGGTGTCAGGACGGTGACTGGACACGGGCACCCTGACTTCTTAGCCAAGAGCAAGAATAATGTCCTTGTGAAGTTTAGGGGTCTTCTTATACATTTTATAAGACCATATGCATTCTGGCTGTAGAGAAATATTTCATCAGTCACCAATGGGCCATTTAATAGAAAAACAGAATACTCAGCTCTCTTTTCTATGTACATAATGAGTATACTTATGGGTCCCTTTTCTTTTTCATCTGATTTAATGGACATTCCAGTTGGTGGCAGCTCATCCAGTGATTTTTGGCAACTGATTAATGAATCATCACTATTTTATTGGATATAGGTAATCAGGGGCAGGAATAAAAGCATCTCTAACATCTGAACAACCCAGAACATTCAACAAGTGATAAATGAAACAGTCAGGGCCCTTTAGATGTATGATTTATGTACTTGCCCTTGGTTGACTGCACTTACTATAAAACATACAAAGCCATCCTTACCCAGATACCTGATGGTTTTATATTTAAGAATCCTTCTTATAAAATATCATATAGCTTTGAGCAAATAACTGTCAGGCCTGTCAAAGCCTTTTCAGAATGGCAGCCTAATGAAATTATAGTTGTGAAATTTGATGCATATTTTGAAGAATAATTAATTACTTAAGCTTTTACTGTAGATTCACTTTCATGATCAGTTTTTAACTCTCTTGTAATCTCTGGGCTCCGTTTTTCTACATGGGTTACGACCTTCTAGATGCTGACTGCCCACTCATTTCAGCTCATTTTTTAAAATGGGAATTGATTGACATTTGCACCAGTCAGACTGGCTCCCTTCATAAATCTGTAAAATAAAAACGAGCTTTCTGCTTTGTGAAATCTCTCTTTTATGAGCTTAATAAAGACCTAGACAAGCCTGAGGGATAGCTCTGTTGACCTCATCAGGTTCCTTGCATCAGGACGTCTCTGGGAAAAAAAATGTGCTTTTAACCATCGTCTTCTGAGAAACTTGTGTGTGAAGTGATAATACGGTGTCTGACTGTAATTGCTGGGGCAACTGGAAGCCTAGAGGCAAGTACCAGGAATTGCAGAACTGTTTGAGCATCCAAAATGGAAAAGACACTTTTTGTTTTTAACTACCTGATCCAATTCTATACCAACTATGCTCCATCATCCTAAGACTTCTCTGCTTATTACCTTTGCTTACACAGGTCCTTCCTTTGTGACCACCTTTTCCTCAATGCCATCTCTCCCACAAATGTCACTGGGGCCTCTCTTCTGCTGACCATCAGCCCAGGAAGGAGTCTTTCCATTGTATCCCTACTGCATTTTGCTGTTTGGGGACATGAGTGAGACTGCTTTCATCACATTCAGTTACAATCAATTATTTGTGGTTATGAATCACATCCTAAAACTGAGTTGTAAGCTTGCTGAGAGCAGGTATATTGTCTTTGTACCTTGTAGGTAAACTCGAGTTGACCTGGACTGTCTTTAGGCAAGGTTACTGGTTCTTTCTGACAAGCTCAGCTCACATTCATGGAGCCTAGAAGCAGCCTCAGGGGAAGGCCTGATACTGGGTTCTCCTTCCCCTATTTACCCAAGAACAGCAGTTTCAACATTGGCTGCTTTTTGGAATCACCTGGGAAACTTAAAACAATACCAATGCCTGCCTCTCATCCCTAGAGATTCTGACATATTTGGTCTTCGGTATGACCTGGGCATCAGGACTGGTTCTAGACCTGGGGACAGTAAGTGTAGCCGGGGCCGAGTTCCACTGAACTGCTGGAAGTGAAGTTTGCTTGCCCTATTGTAGGCTTGATAGCTTTATTTTCAACTCTTGGTTTTTACGGTGGGAAACTGACCTCACATCATGTCATTTTGATCTTGGACAGATAGGCTACCACTTACGAAGACTGAAGCTGTGGAATGGGAATGGAATTCATTTTTCATGAGTAAAGAGATCTGACTTTTAGACATTCTTTGGGCTGTATGTAAGGATTAATTAAAATGATTATGGTTACCTTACACTTACTGCTTATAGTATTAAATTCTAGTGTTCAAATGAATTTTTCTGTTACTTTTGATGGCATTAGAGAATTTAGAATTTGATGATGATTTCTGGCTTTGGCTATTCTTCATCTAAGATGTTTTTGTTTTGAAAAGTTAACACTGTATAATGACAGACATGGCAAGTCTGTAAAACCTCTTGTTGTCCACCCTGACCATACCACATTGGCCATTGTTTCTGATAGCTACTTGTACAAACAGCATAATCTTGCATTGCTACCAATTTGTTTCATGTAATTGGGTCTCCTGGATGCAGAATAACTGAAATATTTTAAGTAAAAATATAAATCAACTACATTTGCTTGTTTGGAGAATAAGCAGTTCAATTCACTTCTGTAAAATGCAGTTTTATCTGAGCATTACTCCTGTAATAACCATGATGACCACAAGCAAGAGCATAACTTGACTCTCTTAATGTTGGAAGAATTTGTTACTGAATTCTTCTGCTTTGTTTGTAGAGATCTCTCTCTCTCTGGCTCTTTTCCTGTCTTAAAAGCTAATTCTCTGAATTATTTGGCCATTTAAAAACATACTATTGTTGCAACATTACTAAGTTTCCATTCCCTAGATGTCCTGTGATGATGCAGGCCTTAGAAGTTGCTTAGACTAGGGTTCACATCCTATCTCTTGCTCTAATTCTTTCATCTCTGTGAGCTGTGGTTTCCTCTCCTTTGTAAAATGGAGAGAGTAGAATATAACCTAACAGAGCTGCTTTGCACATTAAATGGGAAAAATATGTCTAATAGTTTCAGTCGACTATATGGTAATAGTGTGTAAGTGCTTAACATCACATCTGATTCTCAGGGAACCCTTCTATAATAAATGGTAGTTATTATTTAGTCCTATTTTCTAAACCCTCAATTTCAAGTTTCATTTCTTCAATTATTTCCACCAGTAAAGGAAAATCTGGGCTATAAATGCTGAATTGTGACACATAGGGCTTGGTTTCACACTGTTCTGAGCATTTCTAAAGACATTTTGCATAATAAAGAACTCACAGATTTTAATAAACCATTCTCTTGCAGATCAGGAATGACCACACATTCAAATAAATCATAGAAGAACTAACTCATAAAAGAGAAATATACTCTGCCTTGTTTTTCTTAGAAAGATCTCAGTAATGATTAGATCATATCCTCATTTTTATGGTCAAACTCAGGAAGATGTTGGCGTTCCCCAGGGAAGGTAACTTCACTTTCATGAAACTGCTGAATATAAATCACAAGTCATCATCAGTGATAAAGTTATGAGTTTAGAATTTAGATGTCCCCTAAACCCCAATATTCTTTCAACAGTCTTACTTATTTAACACTGAATCAGAGAACAACATGAAGCTTATAAACATTTTAAGGTTCTTCTGGAGAAATAAAGGTGTTAAGCTATTAAATAAAGATTGTGCCATTTATTCAATTGGCACCCACTAAACAATTTACACTATAGACATTGGTAATACCCATTTAGTTTAGTTTTTGGAGTTCCACAAATATTTTCTGAGTCCCCTCCCCTCTGTGTACAAGAGACTTTTCTGAGCTTGCGGGATCTGGGCCACGATGAAGGAGGGTAGCTCTGGGCCTTGTCCAGTGTGGACAAGCTCCCCATCACCGCACTCGGCTCTTCACGTTCCGGCCCTCAGTGGCGCATATTGTGAGTTGTGCAACTAAATATTGGTAGAAGTCCCTGGTTGGCTTACCATCATCTTGAAGGCCAAGTGGAAGTACCAGTTAAGGGCCAAATACAGACATTCCACAAGGTTCCTGGAGCTGCCAGGGCCTCCATGGTGGAAAGTTTGGAGGATGAAACAGTATCCGAAGGCAATTTGTAGATCTAATGAAATTAAAGAGAAAACATTTCCTGAGGGGACAATATCTCATAAACACGGCTAATATTTAGAGCTGGAGAAAGCAACTTTTTCCCCCCAGTGGTGAAACTTTGTAGAGAGAAAATAAACCTCTTACCTGCAAATTTTCATTATTGTCTTCACAATATCACTGCCATCTGCCTAAGTCTCTCATAGTTACTGTGCACTCCCCTCCTGAACCCATTGGAGTGGTGAGGTATTATGGACGCTCATTTGGAAGAGGGATGTAATTATTAAAGGTGAAGAAATTGAAAGCAGAAGAAGGGAGCTAGAAGCTCTGTGCTGCACGTTTAGTATCTGAAACAGCTTTTTAGCACCTGCCATGTTACGGGCAGCCTTGCCCTCCACTGTCTTTTCATAGAAGTTGCCTTGATTTTTCCAATGAAGCTAAATGCTCTCCATCCTGATTGTTATCTAATAATTATAGAAGACATTGTCATTCTTAATTCTCCAAATGGACTTAAAAATTACAGCAGCCTGCCAAGTTCCTAAAACCTAGGTAAAAAGCTGGGCAAGGGGAGCAAGAAGTGGAGTATGAGACGAGTTAGGGCCCTCAAAGTTCAGGTGACCTACTTACTTCTTTATCTTTTCTGGACAGTTTCTCTCTCCTGGAAGTTCATTAACAGTGTGACTCCTGGGTTAAAATGATGATTCTTATTGTAGGTATTTGTGTTTCAGTGTCTCAGTATTTCTCCTTATTTTTTATTCAAATAAGACATAGCAGTTCACCATTTTTTTGAGGCCACACTCCCACCCTCAGTCCAAATAGTTCTCATGGGTTTCCATCTCTAGACACAAAGATGCAGTTGGTAACCTAGGACTGGCCAATCTGACTCATCCAGCACTAGGCGTATAATAGAAGTCAGGTAAATAGATTGATTCTGCTTTTCTGGCTACAGAAATTGATTCAGAAAGGGGGACATGATCATTGATTCCAGGAGATGGTAAGTTTTGGGAAGTTATTAGAAAAAGACATCACTGTGATTTCTGCTGAAATTGAATCTGTGAAAATGTAAATTATGTAGTTGTTTGCAAGCATTCTACCACCACTTAAACCCAAGAGTGATGCCTACAGAGATGAAAGAAAGTCTCAGATAGGGATGGAGCACTGGTCCAGGTGATATCCTAGGCACCCTAGGCTTCATTCTGAGGTGAGACAGCTCTTGAAGTGTTTACTTGTATGAGCCAATAGATGCCTTGTTTATTCAAGCGAGTGTGAGTTGATTTATTTAAAAGTTGGAGCTTAAATTCCCAAAGAATACAAAATGACCAACCAAAGAACTTTTAGGTATATATTATATTATTTTTACACTTGTGAGGAGGGCTTCCCACAGTGTTAAAATTTAAAAAAACCCCAAAAACTTTTGGCTAATATCTGATGTTCAATTTAATTATGCAATTTCCATTATGAAGAGCCATTACAGCTATTAAGGAAATGATCGTTGTCATTATTGGTTAGTTTTACTTTATTATTAAAAACATACTCTATGTTTTATAATTCCAAAATTAAAGGCTCCAACTCCTGGGACTTTTCTGTACCTTCTAGAACAAGTCCACAGTTGCTGAGAGCAGTTCACCAGAAACAGATTCCTTTCTTATTCCATAGTCATGGAATAACATTTCTTTAATTAATGTTGTCAAGTGGCCTCAATGCATCAAAAATTCCCCTCATTGACACATTTACACGATGGAATACTGCTCAGCTATAAGAAAAGATGAAATAGGGCCATTTATGACAACATGGATGGATCTTGAGATCATCATGCCACATGAACTAAGCCAGACAGGAAAAAACCAAGAACGACATAATTCCACTCATATGTGGAACATAAAATCAAATGCAACAAAGAAACAAAACTCGTAGACATAGTCAATAATTTAGTAGTTAACCTGAGAGTAAGTGGGGAGGAGGGTAGAGGAGAAGGGACAGGGACACAAATACATGGTGATGGAAAGAGAAATGACTCTGGATGGTGAACATATAATACAACATGTAGATGATGTACTGTAGAACTGTACACCTGAAACCGAGGTAATTTTTACTTATCAATGTCACCTCAATAAATTTAACAATAAAATAATAAATAAAAGCAGAAAAAATGTATTAATAATTTGATTTGTGATGCCTTACACTGGTAAAAAAGAAAGATTGATAACAATGCTGGGAAATGTATAGAGAAACTAATGCTTCATATCATGCAGGTGGGAATGTAAATAATGATCACCTGTTTTTGGAAAACAATCAAACAATAGCTTCTAAGATTTAAAATTTGCATATCTCTTTGAATCAGTAATCTGGGGAATGTTCCTTATGGAAATAGAAATATCAATATTTAAGAATCTGTGTGTAAGTATTTCTATTGTAATTATGTTAATAGTGGTAAAAATCTAGACGCAATCTGAATTTCTGTGGGTAGCAAAATGATGGTATAAATTATAGGGTATATGGTATAATATGGGTTTTCATCAAAAAGATAAAAGAATGAGTCATGTATATACATACTGATATGGAAAAATGTCTAGGACATATTTTTAAGTTAAAAGGCAAAGAAACACAAAATCACAGAAAAAGTTGTGAAAAATACATACAAAATTATACTCATTGATTGTGTAGGGGAGTAAAATAGAAGATTAGTAACTATTTTCTTCCTTTATTGACTTTAGTATCATTTGACTTGCAATCTTGATTAAAAAACAACAAATTCTGTGAAAAGTTTTAAGATCATTTTATTCCTTTGCGTAGATTTTCTCTTTCTCAAAGCTGTTGTGTAAATTGAGCACAGAGGTCTCATTCAAGCCCATAAACAGACAACAAACAGTTCCCTTTCTGAGTGTTTACTTGTTCTTTATTTCTGTAAATCCAGGAAGCAAAAGACAACAATACACCTGTTATCACTTGTGACCACATTAGGTATCAGGCCTGCACGTGTGCACAAAAGATGGTGGCAAAGTGGGGAGAAGCCAGGGAGAGGGGTGCACACTGTTTCTTGACTTGGATTCATTCTCTAACTCCTGTTTTGGCCATGCTGGAGTGTTTGGTTCTACTACAACCATGGCCTCAGCAAACGCTCACCACTTTCCGGGACTGACTTTCCAGTTCACTGGTCACGAGTTCTAGGGAACACCGTTTTAATGCCTCCGTTTCTTCAGCTTCAAAATGGGGTTGACACTGTCTACTGCATTTACCTCGGTATCAAAAAGGCGATAATGATGTTGATAATGCCTTACTAAATAAATAATGATAATGCCTTACTAAATAAAATTCAATTCCGCGAACTGGTTGTGAATCTACATACTATGCTCCTGAGATAAAAAAGGAACAAACGACATGAAAAACACAAAGTCATGGATCCTACCATTAGAAGGGTTATATTTTTATAAAGATGTAATTCATGTCATATATAAGGTGCACATTTTTTTCAGCTTTTCACACTTCTGACTTTATTGTCTCTTACAAAAGATGGCATCTTATGATAATATCTAATATGTATTGTCAGGCAGGGGGCAATGTGGCCTAGTTGTCGTCATTATGTGTGCACAGACTTCATCTGGAAGAGGGCAATTTTGGAAATGGAATTCATACTTCTAAGCTGCAAGAATGCTATGCTGTAAATGCCTCATAGAAAATAATCTTTCGTTTCAAATGAAAAATGCAGTTTGCAAAATTGCCCAGCTAGGTTGCTATTAGAGAAGATGGCACCACATCGAACTCGATGGGCTGTTTTCAATTTGCTTCTCCAATATACTGGCTATTTGGGGTGGATGCTTCTTTGTCCTTTAAAGTGTTAAAGGGCACAACACTTTAGCAGGCACATTGTGGGGAGGGCATAGGGCAGGAGGAAGGGGTGCAGCATGGCACTGTTCTTTCAGCATGTATGTTTCTTCCTGTTTGCTTCCTGTTCCTGTTGACACTACCCATAATGCCCTTCACCCTGACAGTGGCCATCTAAAGCTTCCAATCTGCTCTCCCGCCCCCCTGGCAGCTGGCTGGTGGCTTCCCTGGAGAAACAGCAGTAACAGCAGGCAGCACCTTGTAGGAGAGGCACAATGTCACCTCTGCCCTCTTAGAGCTTTTCGGCTGGGCCTGAGAATTAAACTGACATAAGGCAGATTAACAGGAGGAAAACATACAAATTTATGTCAGTTTTATGTGACACGGGAGCCCTCATAAGGAAATGAAGACTCAGAGAAGTGGCAAAACCTGCATACTCTAATACGAGAGTGAACAAAAGAGACAAATGTGGAAAAGGAAAATGTATGAGGAGGCTAACGAAAAATAAGAATTACTGTCAAAAAACGTTTCTGCTGGTGCAGGGAGATTTGATTTCTCATTTTCTTTAAGAAAGGGGGCAATTAGAATGCCCTTTTTGCACCTGCTGATTTTTTAAGTTCCTTTAGCTCAAAATAATCTTTATGGAAAAATGGCATGTTTTGAGGTGGCATATTCTGGCACCCTTCAATGTCTTCCTCAGAGGTCTGGCTCCCAGCAACCTGGGGACCCTCTCCAACCTCCTGAGCCTCCAATACCAACTGAGAAACGCTTATTAGTCCAGATGTGGGTATCCGTTCCGCAGGGTTCACACGCCTAGGTTCTAAGTTATAAGGATCAAAACGAGGCTTTTGAGTGGTAGCTGCTTCCTGCTTTGACTGCACATATTACCTGTATTACGTTTCAATCCTCCAAAAACATGTTTAACCAATCCCTTCCAATGCATTCCCTGTGAAAATAGCTTTGCAGGTTTCTGTCTGCCTTTCTTGACCCTAAATGACAGCACCTATTAGGGGAAATTCCTGTTCCTGTCAGTTTGCCACCATGTCCCTGGAATTTGTTTATGATAGGTGATCTTCTCTACTAAATCAATGATTTTCAAAATGAGCTCTACGTTTCCCAAGACAAACCATCTAAGCATGATGGCGAATTGAAGGTAGACACAGAGATGAGTAGGAGGGCCTCACGCTGATCACCACAAATGACTCACCTTTACTATTTTTCCATATTGCCTTTTTGTATAAGATCCATGTTAAAGGCGTTCCGAGGATAATCACCCCACTCTGTTGATTGATGTAATGTAGCAACGAATGTAAGAAAAATGACTATATATAGCTATTAGATTGAAGTTGTCTCCTTCTACTCCTGCCAGAAATAAATCCTGCCTGCTTTGTGTGTCAATACATTTTGTTGGGGTTTTTCTTAAGATATTCATTATTTCTATTTAATAATAGGGTTCTATGTTACGTTTTTCTTCTCTACTAGACTATCCTTTCCAGGAGGGCAGGGAACAGCTCTGTAACATTAATGAGCAAGGAACCAGGAGATACCAATCCCTAGGCTGAGTGCTCACAGTTCTGTACGAACTCCTGGATTATCGTTGGTCAGTTAGTTAACCCTGCTTTTGCCTGTTGCTTAATTTTAATACGAGGATAACAATACCTACCTTATATAAACTGTATGATCATTTGATGCTTAAATGAAATACTGCTTATTTTCATGATAAGCTTTGCAAACCTCCCTGTTTACAGCCCAGTGCTTCCGCCCAGTTGGCCCACAGTAAATGCCCATTGCATGAAATGAACTGTTCCAGTTATTATAGCTGCACAGCAAATTATCTTGAAATTTTGTAGCTTAAAGTGGCCACCTCAGGATTATTTTTCTGAATTGCTATATATTTTGTTTATTATGCATTAAAAGTATAAACAAAGCCTTTTCCATTAAAAGCAACCAACCAGTAGACCTCTATGGGTAAACTTACTGTGTAAAAATAAGAAAGTAAGATTTTCTTTTCTTTTCTTTTCTTTTCGTACTAGAACTAGATTAACCTTATTTATACCTTTTGTTGAAAATAAAACTGGTGGCATTTTTTTCTTTCTTTTATACGATGTGCAAATTAAAATCATAGATACCACCTGAATTATGTTGGAATCCTGCTGGTGAAAATAACATGTCTGTAAGAGTTACACGAAATCTAGTTTCCAGATGGAGTTCCCTTCTTTCCAATTTTGGGAGTATTCCAAGAGTTTCCCCTTAGAAACCATCTAGGTGAAGTGAAAATTTACTCTTGCAAAATTATTGGAGAGAATTCTTGTGAAATGTGAAGGTATGACTTTCATATGGGCAGTTCACAGATATTTTATGAATGCCTTATTGCATTTGTTCTTTTATTTTTCTTTTTTGAAAGATAGAGACCACCAAAATGTAGTGTCACCTAAGGAAATTACTTCAAAATGAAATTTGTAGTGTATGGTAAGTGCAAATAATCTCTACTCAGAAGCGATGAGAATGCCTTACATTTGTATAGTATATTTACTTTTCATGGCATGTCATGACCTCTTGTCTCTATAATTCTGGAAGAGAAAATCCTGTAAGATAGAGAAAGAAAATGCTATTACTAGACCATTTGAGTAAAGAAGCATATAGATATAGCTAGCCATTTTAAACACGTAAAGTATTTTGGTTTCATTAATGTCTTGGTTTATTTGTTGGTTCAAAAGCCACTTGACTTGATTAACCTCAAGTTTGATAAAAGGGAGAACAATATTTACTGACTGAATAGACTTGTCTTTTGTAATACATTATATCTATGTCAAAAATTTGTGTTTGTACAAAAGAGACCAGTGTCTGCCTCAAGAGTGCTATAATAGACACATTTGGGCAGCTTTCCCAAGGTAATTATTGCTGGTCCATGCTCAGTACGACCAGGACCCAGTTATTCTCAAATACATTCAATAAGAACTGTTGTTGTTGTTGTTGTTTTGTAATGTGAAAAGTAAGTTCACAAGTTTCTATTCTTTGGTAATAAAAAGGCATCTGAATTTTTTAATGTTTCACAAAGTATTTTATTAACTGCAATTAATGGGCACATTTGTAAAATAGTAACATATACATCTATTAAGAATGTTGTTCATGCTAAAGGCAAGTTTTGATGTACATGAGGATTCACAAAACTCTTGAAATAACCCAAAAGTCTCCTGGAAACTCCGGGCTAATGGTTTAGGGAGCTTTGGCACAACCAAGGAGGGACAATATGCTAGATCTCATGTGTCAGTGCCAATAGAAAGGAATGGCTGCCTGAAAGAGCTGTGTCAAGAAGGATTCTAAGTCCACATATGGTTTCTGAGCAACATGTACTGTTATCAGTTAGCAATGTCTGCTGGGGAAGGAGAAGAGACCAGGTGTGGAAAAGGCAAATATTTGCCACATCTGACTTAGCTCAGGTGGACCCTTTGTTTCAGCTCACTTCTGGGAGGGACAGTAGAGATAGTCACTAATTTATAACTATAACAAAGGCTTAAGCTAAGAAATTAACTTAAAGATATTCATTTAAAACTGCTGTAAAGAATAAAGTCTGTATTAAAAATGCATTTAAGAACAAGTTTATGTTTTCTGGGTATTTTATCCCAAACTTACCCTGCTGTAAAGCACCTGGTTCCTGTACCCTCTAGGTGAGGAACTACTCTTGTTTTCTCGCACGATAAATTGAATATTGAAATGTCCTAGTCCCTCTTCCTACTTTAGTCATTTGATGAGGGACCTTTGGTACCCATCAATTCATACTCACGGGTGGTGCAGCCATCCGTATAGCTTGTTCGTGCTTGCTATGTTCTGACTGGGTGCTCTTCTTTTGAAAGACAAACCATTTGTTGAGACCCTTTACTCAGAAATGTGAGTGGATGGGTAGATGGTGAAAAGTATGGGGTGTGTGCTTTGTTTCACTTGCCCAATATTCTTATGAAAGAAATAAATTTTTCTAATTACTTAAGCCACTTATTATATGAACTATCCAACCTTCTTCCTTACTCATGTTTGAAACATCTTTAGAGAAAAAATTTTCAATGATGTTTAACTTACATGTTCATCCTTCCTGGAATCTCTCTTTTCCTTCTGAAATTCTACTGAAAAAAATTAAATTAACCACACTTTAAAATGATTTTAGAGTGATTTTCTCCCAGTTCTACACTCATCATACTTTCCCTGCTTTTCCAAAAAATGCTCTGTCTCTCTCTGTGTCTGTTATGTACCTGCTCAGACACTAATTATCTTTTAAAAATCCATTTGAAGCTACCACCACCTTTGCCATCCCTGAAAATTGATCGTTTTGCCTCTAATCCAGCTTTGCTTCTGTGTTCATTATTGCCCTTCATGAGAAGTATTTTTTTTTATCTTGAGCTGCTGGAGGGCAGGGTGCGTCTCCTAGTCATCGTCGTATCTCGAGTGCCTACAAGTGGGATGGCTCGTGGCAAATGCCCCACAAACACTGGTGAGGACGGACACGCCTCTCGGTCACGGGTGTCCCTTTCGAGAGACCTGATTTCATATTGGAACTCCCTTTCTACCTTCAGCTGCTTTCTGTATTTTATTTCCTTCATACTCTCTCCATTTTTCTGGGGACATAGCACTTTTTGTACTATTTGTAGTAAGACTCACAACTCAGGACAACTGAGGTGATTGGGATTGGCTATATTCATATATCCTTATTTCTGAAGCACCTTAGAATAAAGTCTCTTTAAAAGAAGAATGGGACCTTCTTTTACGAGGTATTTAAAGTGTACATGCTATTATGTGTTTTTAAGAATTACATTTTACTGCCATGATATATCACATCTTGATAATCCTTTTTCACTTTTAACTTAAAAATGAAACATAGTGACATCCCTGAAGGGCAGCCAGGCCCAGTGGGAATGGTGTGTTGGCCATACCTGTGCCTTTGTTTACACCCCTGGCTTCATTGAGGTTCTGGCAAGCTGTCAGACAAAGGCTTGGCAGTGCTGAGATGAATGTCCCCCCAAAAGCAGAATTTTCTCTGATAACTTTAATAACAGATAGATGCAACATTATTCTGGATTTCGTGAGGTGAGGCCGTGCTTGGTACCGACCAGACATAGTACACCAACAGGCCAGGTAAGGCCTCCAAGCATTCTTTCGGCTGGTGAGGCATGAAGAAATAGGACACACCTGCAGATTGGGAGAAGGGTGGACACTGAGCTGGTTCTCACCAAGTATAGATGGTCATTTTATCCACATCTAGAGATCTCACATGAATGCCTGTCCTCCATGTTTTCCTGCCCCCTTACGAGCTTCCATATGTCCACCTGACCTCTAGTAGTTTCTCTCTTTTTGTGCCCTATGAAGGTGATTTTGATGGTCACCCTTCTGTTCATTCCATCCATAAACATTTACTGTGCTCACACTATATGTCACATGCTGTCCCAGGCCCCAGAGGCACAGTGATGAATAAGAAACACATAAGAAAGCCTTCAGCTTTCAGAGCTTTCGCTCTAAGGAGGAAAGACAAAAGTAAGTAAGTAGTGACATGACTTCATTGAGTTCTACGAACTCTAAAGGAATCTCAACAGAACTTTGTGACAGGTACATAAGTCATCGACTGTATAAACTACTTCACCTTCTCTGCTGTTTTTGAACAGAGTGACTATTAGGGGGTAGGTGTAGTGGAGAGGAGCTACTTTAAATTTGATACAAGACTTGATTGGTCAGAAAGAGGGAAGGTCTGGGCATTCAGCACAGGTGTTTGCCTTTATGTGTTTATTCTCTCATTCATTCATTTATTCCATTCATTCATTCATTCATGTCAATCAGTCAGTCAATCATGAATGCTTTCACCTATTTAAACTCACTGTCTGGCATTATTATGACACACTGACCAGGCAGCCTCCCAGATTATTTTAGCCTTGGAGTTACATGCATTCATTCAAGTCAATTAATTAATTCACCCATTCATTTAAGTACTCTGTTGGCACTTTTACCTGGAGACCATTATTGGTATGGGGCAAAAGTTGGTAAAAGAACAGAGGAGGGTTTACTTCACCTAGGATCTTACATAAGGCACCTCTGGCATATTTATGAACTGGATTAGATTCTAACAAAATGTCCAAAATTGTTAAACTCCACAAAATGTAATTTGACCCATAGACATACCTATATGCTCATAATTGTTTGCCATTTGTTCCATTCTCCATTACTTCTAGGTTATAAGAATTACAAGATAATTTTTTCTATTACATGCTTACGATGAAAACCTTAAAAACAAGGGATTAGAGAAATAATAAGAAGAGAAAAGATTATATCATCAAGGAAAAATGAATTTTAATTATTTAAGCTCATTGTCTAACATTTGATAACTCGGTAAGCAGCCATACCAAATTGTTTTGATCCTGATAATGATTATATTTCATGGCTAGACTAGACAAGCTCAGACTAGACAAGCTCTTGAAAACTCTTAATTAAATTTTTCACTTCTGACGAAGAGCATTTCTTAGAGGCCCAGCAGGTCTTTATAGATGGGATAATACTTTTCAGCTATTTATTGAAGATGTGCTGGATGCCAAGAACGAGTTTAGGCACAGTAGCAGCTGCTGTCACGGCCCCGCCCAGCCCATGCCCCGCCCCGCTACACTAGCCATGTCTGACATCTCCCCTCCAGAGACTGCATCGCCCCTGCCGGCATCCTCTGATTCCTAGAACCTGCTCTGCTAAAGACCAGGGCAGGCAGGAGTGCCAAGGAATCAACGGCTCCCTGCACTTACCAGTCAGCTGCTGCCCGTTAGTGGTAGGCCTTGGTGGGTATCTACTCTACTTCCTTTGCTTCTCAGACAAGGTAGCTCTGGAGTCTGTGTTCTGCATCATTTCCCACAGAACTGCCCACTGTGGTAACTGACTTGATAAGCACCCTTTATCAGTTTGCTGCTCTCTGTTTCCCACTTCCCACATCCCTAACAGTGTGTCTGGGACTGTTCTCCAAATAGATTTCTTGTAGTTAAACCCCTGTCTCAAGGTCTACTTCTTGGGGAGCCTAATTAGGACAGGTACATTGCATACATTATCTCAGTTCATCTTTACTGCCTCTCCAAGAGAAATATTACTATCCCCCTTTTATAGATGAGAAAACTAGGGGTTCAGAGAAGTTAACTAGTTACTCTTATTCCAAGTCTGCTTTCTTTTCTATTTTATTGGGAAGAGACTGATGCATGCATGATCTTTTAGGCATGTGTGTGCACGTGTTAGTGAATTTGGCAACCAAATAATAAATCAAACATTTATTGATTTAAGGTGGTGTAGCCATGGCCAGCATTGCAGGAGGTGGGATTTGATTCATTTGTTCTACAAACATTTATTTTCTCTTACCAAGTGCCAAGCACTCTGCTCCTTCCTGAATGTTCAGTGGCAGATGAGAAGTATCCTCTGAGAAAAGCTGCATGCATACTAATTTGTGCAAAGTTCTTACTGTGGTATTAGAAGTTTCTGGGATGTTGAGATCTCAGGCTGCTAGTTGAGAAATGTTCAAAAATGGCGAACTGGTTTATAAGAATCTACTCTGATGCCAATGAGATGGCTGTGTGTCAGAAAGCACAAACCAGTTTTTCTCTGTTTTACTGTCTGGGTAGATCTTTTCATTTGATGTTTTCCTTCCACTAGAAACTAAATGCCTTTTGTAGGTAATACATATTTTTGTCCCTGCATTAAATTTGAATGAGTAATGACCAAAATCTGAATATAAGTGCAGGATCCACAATAACTTACAAAATTGGATACAGGACCCCCTTAGAATCCCGCCCCTTAATTAGGGATGGGCTGCATGGAGGAACTGGGAGGAACCTATGCTGAGGAAGTATTAACCATGGTAAGAAGATATTTTCTGCATACTTGTACACAATTCAGAGGAGAGAGAGAGATAGGGAATATTGATTTCAATCAGTGGGAAGGAATTGTTGCTTAACCTTATTGGCATCTTATTATATTATATAATAACTGTGAATGAAACTGGTATCCTAGTGTCCCATCCAAAGTGCTCTGAGATAGTTCAGTTGACTAGTGACTTGCACCTTGCTTCAGATTACTTAAGATGTATTATCTCATGACTCATGAAAACAGTTTGGCTCTAAAAAAAGTACAGCCTATGGACATGAAGGAAAAAGCTTAGTGCAATCACAGAGCAGGGAGACCTCAGAATGTCACCAGTGATGGAGGTGCTCCAGGTGTTCAAAGGGGTGAATTCTGTAGCATTTCTTTGTCTTTTTCCCCTTTACGTATCTCCTGCTTTTATTGTGTTCTTCCTCCTTGGGTATAGGTATAAAAAGGCAACAGTGTTTTGCTCTCAACTGTCTGCCTAGTCTTCCTTCATGTCAGCCATCTCCACTTCCATGCAAGGTGTCACCCGGAAATGGGACAACACGCTGTCCCTCTGGGACACATTCTGCACACATTCTGGGGGAACATTTTTTCACTCTCTTGGAAATACTAACACATAGAAGAGTATTTATGACCCAAATAGTAGAATTTCGTATACTGTAAAAAACCTCCAAAAGTAGGGGAGGTATTTTTGAACCACATTCCTAACTACTAGCATTTTTTACAGAGATCTCTAGAACACAAGAATCTTCAGGAACTCGTGAAATGACCACTAGAGCCAATTGCTTGCATCTATTGATTGACAACTATGTATTTAACACTGGCATGTATTCTGTCGGAGATACAAAAAGTAAAACATAGTCCTGATACTAAAAGAGACTACTGCCGTCTGGAAGACTCGTGTATTATAATATGAATGAGAAAATAGTTGATGTTGAAATATGTTAGTTAGCATAGTCAGGGATGGGCGGAGTGGCAGAACTCGGGTGATGGAAAAGGAGAGGTGGGATCGATCTATGGAAGGAAGGAAGATGGTGGACCAGCACAAGGAAGGCATGGAGAGTGGGACGAAGAGGGTGCAAGTGGATGATGTGAAAGTACATGCCGGGAAGTTGGGAGATACAAGTGGAGTGTGAGAGAGAAGCCAGGCTATGCAGGGCCACAGAGAAGATGGAGTTGAGGTTCTGAGTGAGAAGCAGGAGCCCAGTCAGAAGGCAGAAGGGTGCCTGGCAGTTGGATGTAGAATGGGCTGGAATCACAGAAGGAGAAGAGGCCAGGAGACAGGGAGACTAGCTGGGAAACTGCCTCAGGAATCACACCACAGGAAAACGGGGTCTTGGGCTTAGGGGATACCAGGGGGGACGTCAAAAGCAATCCAAGGAGTACTTTCAAAGGACAAAGTGACATGGTTGAGATGGAGACTGCAGTACAGTGAAGAGAAAAAGATGATTTATACAAATGGCCCTGGATGGCTCATCACAATATTACTCCCCACAAGGCTGTATCAAGCCTGACTCCGGCCAGGTGTTAGTCTCAAGCCTTTCTTCCTCACCTCCTTATATCCTCAAAACAAATGGATTGGGCCAAGTTATTGTCCTCCCTTTCCAGGGGCTCCGATAATTTGAGCAACTTGCTCTATGTCTCATGGAGAAATGAGTCCAAAATAACTTACATGTCTGCTTGACAACCCTCTGATTGCTGCACATTTCTGAGTAAATCCGTCTTTGTCACCTCGAATAAATATCTCTTCTCAGCCTTCCACTGCATGCTCCTTCCACCTTCCCACTCACTAGGAAACCAAAACCTAGCTATTCCTTGGAGATTCTCCTCCCACCACCCACCAACTCTCACTGGAGGTGGGGGTTCTATTATTTTATGCCTCATGTCTCTGTAACTGGAAGACAGGGTGGGGCATCCCTCACTTGCCCGGGTAACTTCCACATCCTTCAGTAATGCCACCAATCCCATCTCTGCCCAGTCCACACCACTCGTGGCTCTCTCCCTCCCCCCACTTTAAACTGGATTCTGTGATAGTCCAGGGCCCCCTCCCAGTATCCTCAGTGTGTCATTCAGAATCCAGATCTGGCCATCCTCTCTTCTACTGTCATTTCTGCCATCATTCCTGGGGATGCTGCATCCTGATGTAAGAGTTCTTGTCTTCCTCTACCCCTGTTTCAGCTGCCATTCTGGACCTTGTTGTCTGTTACCTAGAGCTTCTGTGTCACTGTGATTTTTTTTTTACAGTAGAATCCTCTTGACTATAACCTCATTATGGTTGATCTCTTGTGCTCTTTCACTTCTGCTGGTTGTACTCTTTGACCCTTCTCCGTCCTTGGCTTCTGGTAGTGCTCTGTTCCCTGGCATGCTTCATGGTAACCCAGGTCACCCCTTGTCTCTGGGTCTATTACAGTGAGTTTTTGTCAACTTCCTCATTCTTCTTGGACCCCATGGTTGGTCATATCAATAAAGGTCTTGTATATGTAGCTTTCTCCTTTTTATTATTATTATGATTATGATTTGCTTCTATTTCTTCTTTCTTTGTTGATTTCTTAGTCCTCAACCTTAGGGGAAAATTGCTATTTGTTTTTTTCCAATCTTCCCCCAAGACTGTCAGGATTGACTGGATAAAGATGGCAGACCAGCAATACCTATTCAACCACACATCCACTTTGTTATCTTTGAGCTGGGTGCTTACACTTATCTGTGGGCCTGTGGTTCTCCTAGTTCTCTGATCAGTTACAAACTTCATCTTTCACTGCACCCAGTCCCAATAGTCCCTGCTCCACTCAAGGAAGTAGTAGGTGGGGAAGAGTACTTATATATAGTGCCAACCGTTGTGCTGTTTGTTGATTACATCTATGAAACCTCTACCAGGTAGGCAGTGTTATTTCTATTTTGCATTTGATAAACTGAGGCTAAGGTGGTTAATTTATATAGAACTTGACTTTCTCCTCTTCTGACCTCTACTTCTGACCTTGCCTCCTGCCAGGTCTGCCCTATTGATAACTTTGTTTCTTTCTGAAATGAGATGAATGAGGCCATAGTATGACTTCTTCCTCTCCTTCACTTAATTTTCTTCTGTTTCTCCATCCATTCTCTTCTCCACCTTTCTCATCTAACAGAATTACCAACTGCTCCTTACACTCAACTCCTCTGTCTTCATCATCAATTTTCATCTTCTAATTTTTTTCCAGATTACTGATCCATCAGTTACCCACCTCCTTCAGATCCTTTTCAGTCTCCTCTTTCCAACTAAATCTTTTTCCTTTTCATCAAACAAATAACAGTCTTCCCATTAAAAAGCAAACAAACGAACAAAAAACTTCACTTGACTTTAGTATCGTGAATAAGCTTATCATTTGCCTTTCCTCCCAAAGTCTTTGAATCGAGAGGCTACCTTTACTGCTGTTACCATCTCCCCGTCAATGACACCAACACCACTTTCATTCTGCCTTCCTCCTCTTCACTGCTCCATTACTGAAACTGTAGCTTGCAAGTAGTTGAGCTGAGTCCTAGATCCTTGATCCTTATTCTCCTGGATGTTTCTGCATCTTTTGGTACTGTGAGCATCCCTTCCTTCTTGAAACAGGTTTTCCTGTGGTTTTCCTTACATTATGTATTCTTGGTTCTCTTTTACCTCTCTGCCTACTTTGTACCAGCTGCTCCTCTCCCTCTATGTCTATTATTATCTCTCCTCACTCCCATAACAGTCTTATGTAAGTGCAGACTTAATGAACTGACTGTGCCTTGCTCTAACTTTGACTTTTTGAATAAGTTCATTTTGAACATCTCCTGGTTGTTCCACTGGCCTCAAATATACTTTTTCTATGATTAATCTATCATCTTGTTTTCCTTTCATCTACCTGTGATTCTTCTTCTTTTTTTTTTTTTTATAAATGGCAATACAGTTATCCAAGTCTTAAATCCCCAGTTACTTATAACCATTTATTTTCACGTGTTCCCACATTTAATTAATTCCCAACTATTTTTAAATCTTTGGCTCTCCATATATATTTCCCCCCTCCTGCTATCACCCAAGATTATTTTATTTTCAATTATTTTATTACCTGTGTTGTAAAACTTCCTTTTTACCTTATGTTTCCATCTTCTTTCCCATAACTGGATTTTTTACACTGAGGTTTTCACCTTAGATTTTTCAGCCTTCTGGGCCTTTGTTCACATCACCTCTGCAGGACCATTGTCCCTATTTCTTGTTTAAATGATATTATTTTCTGAAGTTAACCATTAGTACATTTCTTCCAGGAAATTTTCTTGATTCTGCGTTCTCTGCCTTGCATTCCCAATATAGTAAATATTTTTCTTGCTCCCAAACTTCTAAAACATCTTCTCATACCTCTACTTAGTTGTCTTACTCATAATAGGAAAGAATAGTGAGAGTGTGGCCTTTTGAGTCTAGTATGCCTGGATTGACCCAGCTCTATCACGTACCAGCAGTATAGCCTTACGCTAGTTATTTAACATCTCTGACTTCATATTATTCATCAAAATAACTGGAATAATAAGGCCTGGCCTGAAAATGTATTGGGAGAATGACAAACAATATATGACACAGCCTCTAACATTATGTTTGGCCCAGCGTTGTTATTCAGTAGATAATTGTTGAATAGAAAAGTCTTTCTAAGTAGAGTAGGAGATGCTAAAGAATCCAAACAAGGGTATAGAGTAAGCATTCAAGAAATCTTTGCCCAGTGAAAGCCCTGGAATTATAGGAGGCATACACCTGCCATCAGTTTTCTTCATTAGCTTTATCATCCATCTATCAGGAGCCAAGAAACCTAAAATTAGACTGAGTGAAAGTCTGCTTCATCTGTTATCTCTCAGGGAGTGACTTTTGCCTGGAGACACAGGAAACCAGCATTCTAAAATTGCATTTCAACTGTTTGTAGTGACCACAGCAATCCTTGGTCCTATTTTCTGAGCTGAGCATTACATGTACTATTTCCCAAGCTTGAGCAAATTCCGCCCTTGCATACATTTTTAAAAATAATAGCTATTGGTTGTGCTACAGTGACTTTGCCGATTTCCTCAGCTATCAGACTCTGCTGATATGAACACATCCAGTAGTTAAAAGTTACTTCCTTTCTCTACTTACAGTGTGCTTTTAGCTTCACAAGTAATACTCACTTGAGTTTGATTAGATTTGCATTGTTTTCTTAAGTAGCATGCTCCTTAAAATTTGTCAGTTCTTTCTTCTACCAGTTAAAGGAAACAAAATTAATGTGTGATATTTTATTTTGCTTTCTCCAGTGGAAATATATCTGCATATTACAGAGTTGATATGGAGTCCCGACTGCCTAGATCTGATGCTTGTCTCAATCGCTTATTAGCTTTGTGAATTCAGGGAAGTTTATACCACAGCGAACTTCAATTTACTTCTCTGTAAAATGGGTACAAAAATTAAACCTGTTCAGTCTGAAATAGGGTTATTGAGGAAGCTTAAATGGAAAAAGGCAATTAAAACCTCTTAACACAGTGAATAGCACTGTGTTAAAAGCTCAATCAATATTAAGTATAAATGTTGACATTTATCATAAATCTTTGTAACTAGCAACTTCATGCTTGATTTTATGCTTTAGCTTTCCTGATTGTATTTCTATTTATTCATCCTAGGTTAGTTGTTATTTGTTTAGTTTGTGTTAGTTTGTTTTTATTATTCCTTAGGGTGAAAATTTTACTTAATGAGTCAGGCTTAATGTTGTACCAGCTACCCTCCCAGCCCACCCATGATGTTCGAGTTGGGGTACTGTGGACAAAAGAGACTAGAATGGAAAACATTCTTTACAATAGAAGTCTTCCCTAACACCTATTTCACTGATTCTCAGCTTTTTTTCTTTTTCATACTGCAGTTTTTCTAACTTACTCCCAACCACAGTAACTGGCCACTTCTCATGGTGATATAGATTAAAAACAAACAAACAAATCCACCCTGGTTCTAGGACAAGTGCCAGCCCACCAAGTGGCATGGTACAAGTGAAAAAAAAAGTGACTCTTTCTGAACAGAGGGATCTCTGTAGGTTTAGGGCTGGGCAGTTGAGGTGGTTTTGTGTAACAACAAACAGTCCCTTCTTGTTGGGGAGGGTGGAAAAGTGTCACCCTTGAACCTGAACACAAGTGTGGTCAGTTGACTCAGCTGGGATTTCAGTTCTAACCACATCTTGGCTCAGCACAACCTTGCAAGAGGCCCTGCCAGGGTTAGGCATAGATCCACCCCAGTTCCCATGACAACCACTGTTTTACCTGGAGGCAAAGCATCTTTCCTCATTACCACAGTAACATGTGCCCGCACTCCCAGGTACACAGTCACCTCTCTCATTTTTAATCCAAGATGGATCTCCAAGAGTTTTTGAAAGCCATGTAGGTGAACTTTTATTTTTCTGGCATTAATGATATGGCAAGGTTTCTTTTGAGGAGTGTGGGGACAAGTTATTCTCCAAGAGAACTGCATGAACATGCTCTGGAAATCTGCAATCTGATGGGAGAGAATTTAATGCAACCTATAAACCTGAGGGTGGGGGTGGCAACCTCTCCCCTCGGCACTAGCTGTGCCCAGCAGTCATATATCATATCATGCTGGTGGCAAAGGCCTGGACACCTACCACCTGCATGCCAACAGGAAGCCCTTGTCTTGCAGGTACCACCATGTGCTGTGATTTGTAAAGAGTTCAGGGAGGAATCTTTATTGAGATAACTATGTAACCTTGGAGATCAGCTTAGAGCGGCTGCTGGTGGCTTACAGCAGCCAATGGACCTGCTGAGGGCTCTTATGGCAAAAAACCTAATCCCGACTACCTCTACTTCATTGGATCCCAAGTGGTGGTATGTGTAACTCTGGAGATATGTGCTGGGCCATTCAGGAGTATGTGAAAAATAATCAGTAATGGTGAAGACACAAATAAAGTTTAAAAATGCAAAATGTTAGTTATGGAACAATAAATGTTAACTTTGAATTGCCATTAATGGAGACACTTCAACATTAGATCACATTACTGAATGGTGATTGGTGAGGGTGTGGTATGAACCCTTCCCCCAAACCGCTCTTCTATCAATTATTACACAGTTTCAGAACAATCCATTTGCAATGTTTCTAGAAATTCCCCAAACATATATATATATATATACACACACACACACATCTGTAGCCAGACTGTATGACCAGTTTAATTATTGACTGAGTAAAAGTAAGTGTGCTGTCTTTAATCATGATTGTTTTCAAGTAGTTTTTTTAATTTAATGTTTAAATACTTGATCATCATTATCAATATTTAACTGTTATGAATATTGTAAAATTTAATCTGTGGTTTGTACTTTTAGTGTAGCAATTTTTCTTTCTTAACTTATTCCTCATTTCCACTATTTTATACTAAGATAGACTCTGGACAAAAGTTTCATCATTTAAAAATAGCTGTTTTTAAAAACAAAGGGTACAATTTATAGAAATGGGTTTAAAAGGGGTACAGAAGTGGAAAAAGGTTGGAAACCACTGCTCTAGCTTTTCTGCCTCTGCATGCCCTCTAAAATCATGTAAGAGGTAAGAAAATGGTCTTTACTGCTTTCTATGGGGCAAATAAGTTACAAAAGAGGAGTCATAGAACAAAAAAATGAGGAAAGAAGGAAAGGGGCCCACTTAGATTCACCTGTTAAATTACGTAACTGACTTGATAGTCAAGCAAAATGTTTATGGCAAATACATCTATTATAGAATTGTAATACTGATTTGGCACTTCATAATGCTATATTTTATTGAATCAAAAAATTCTATTAATTATAAGATGTCCTCATAATTTTAGAAATAATCAACTGTGGTGTGTTTTATTACCTTACAATTTGTATTTTATATCTCTCAAGACAGTTCTTTTGGATTTTAGACACTGACTGTTCTGATATATCACTCTTTTGAACACACCAAAGGAAAATAGAGGTGAAATACATGAATTACAGTGTTCCTCAACCTTCTCCACAAAGTCGAACTCTTCTGAGTCACGGTGGTGCTCAGTGTTATCGATAATCGTGGGTTTTTTTCCACACATCCCTGTGCTCATCCTTGTGACATCAAAATGTTGGTGATTGGCCTTTCTTTAAAAAAAAGAAAACATAACAACAACAGAAAAGCAATTGTTTCCTCCAGTTTGAAAACTGGTTTTGGCTCCCACAGTCATCACGTTGTTTCGGTAGTCGGGTTATGTTTGCTGGGTTTGATCTCTCATACAAATTAATTCCATTGAATTGCCACATACTATTTCAGGAGCAGAAAAGGAAAATCAGCAAGCTCCCCCTGCAAAGTATTTCTTCAATTTTGGAGTCCTGCTGATAAAGTTTGTATCTTCTGGTGTTAAAAAATTCTGGAGCATACACCTCAGGAATTTAAAAGAGTTTTGTAAATGCTTGATTTCAGGATGACAGTGTTTCTCTTGTTTTTTCAGAAACTGGCTCTGATACATATATTGTAAAGGAAGAACATCCCAAACTACTCAATAGGCTGTGAACAATATTCATTGAAGGCTAGCTTAGATCCTTCCTTCTCTAGGGCACCTTTTGACCTTTTCGGAATGTCTGTGCCACTTTAGTGCCTTTTGTTTATTTATTAGATTCTGCCTTTGGACATCACTTATATTATAAAATAACATGATGGCCATGAGTAAGTCTTTAATTTAAGGTAAGGATTTGGATAAAGAAATTTGAGAAGTAATCCCACAAGCACTGGTTGGGACAGGAAAGTAAGACGGGAGGGTAAGAAAGCCAATAAAGAGTACATTAATGAGTTGCTGACTGCTGTGAGAAAGTGGGATTCATTATTATTGGGGACTGTGGCAGGTTGAATTATGGTCCCACAAAGAGGTCCTCATAATAATCCTCAGAAACTTCAAATATATCACCTTATACCAAGCTTGTCCAACCTGCGGGCCATGTGTGGCCCAAGACGGCTTTGAATGTGGCCCAACACAAATTTGTAAGCTTTCTTAAAACTATGAAGATTATGCATGGGCTTTTTCTTTTTCTTTCTCTTTCTTTTCTTCTCTTTCTTTCTTTCTTCTTCTTTTTTTTATTTTTATAGATCATCTGCTATTGTAAGTGTTAGTGTATTTTATGTGCGGCTCAAGATGATTCTTCTTCCAACATGGCCCAGGGAAGCCACAAGATTGACACCCCTGCCTTATACTTTGGCAAAAGGACTTTGTAGATGTTGATTATGTTGAAGATGTTGAGATGGGAGGTAGCCTAGGTTATCCAGGCAGGGCCAATAGAATGACCAGGGTCCTTACTAGAAGAGTAAGTCAGAAGAGCCCGAGTTAGAGAAGGCAGTGTGAACACAGAAGCAGAGGGAGGGAAGGAGCTGTGGGGATGGAATCAGATGGTACAGAGATGTGAAGGAAGGACTGGGGACCAAGGGGTATGGGCAGCTGCTGGAAGCTGGAGAAAGCAAGAAAGTGAGATCGTCCTAGAACCTCCAGAAACAATGGGTCCTGCCAATCCCTGACTGTAGCTCAGTGCATTTATTTTGGACTTTTGACCTCAAGAACTATAAGATAATAAATCTATGTTGTTTTAACTTACTGTGTTGTGGTAATTTGTTACAGTAGCAGTAGAAAACCAATACAGAGACCTTCTGAAAAAGCATGTGGGTCATTCTTCACAATGTGCCACTGAGAGTCAAAGAAACTCCCATCACTCATTGGGTAAGGGTTGTCCCTAGGGTCATTAGCTTTCCATTACTTATGACTTGCTCAGACTGAAGCACCTCCTCACCCTCTAGCAGTCAGAGAAAGCTCTGTCAGAGAGATGTAAGTACATGAAATTGGAAGTCATAGACTTGTCTGTGACTGTTCACTGAAGATACAAGTGATATGCAGGGTGGGCCAAGGGAATGTGTATGGAGCAGTAATATTACCTGCCGTGTGTGTGTGTGTGTGTGTTTGTGTGTGTGTGTATGTTGTTCCCCCACTTTATCAAGTTCTTTGAGGCTAGAAACTCTCTCCCATTCACAGGGGCCCTAGCACCATGCCTGGCATCTAGGAAAAACACTTCCTGATGGAGTGGGTGACAGAGTGTGACAGCTTGTGAATGTCATAGTAAACAAGAAAGTTGGCTATTTAACAGCAATGTTTTCTCTAATTTCTAAAGGAAGGCTGTACAGACAAGGAAAAGTCACTATTCCTTGCAAATGGATTCAAGAGATTGTGTAGAACCCAGGCAGTATGGGTGCAAGGTGGCCGTCATTCACGGATGTAAGTTTTCACTAGATAAAATGGCCTTCTCCTATTGCATTACCGCTTTGCAATCTAAGCCTCCCCAGTCAAGAATAGCTGATAAATCAATACAAAAAAGAGACAAGCCCCGCAGGTGTTGCTGATGTCAGTCATTCCATGCCTCTGGCAGAAAATTGAGCAAACTGGTGAAGTACTAAAGATTCCCTTCATGAAAGTGCTGGGCTCCCTGGTCCTGATAGAAAAACGAGATTAATGCTCACAAATCCTTCTTGACACCTGAGAGACAGTTTTCTCTTGAAAAGGGCTTAGAGAGGACAATGTGATGACCACAGGCATGGCTTTCACAGCGGTAGGCATCTTAACTTGACCTAGCTTTGGAGGGTACTTGTTAAGTACCAGATTCTCTTTTTACCCTGGCATTATTTTTCTTTGGCAATGAACCTTAGCAAGTGTTGTGCTGTTTGCAGATGTGTTATGCATTCTGACTATACTTCCAGCTCTGCTGAGTACGTTAGCCTTCTGAACATATGTAAGACAAAGTCTGAGTGACTCTTCTTTAAGATAAAACTAGAAAATTGTCTTTATTTTTCTGCACCAGCTGCTTCTCCTATTTTAAACGAGCCAGACAAATTTTTGATGCCCTTGAATGGTGTTTGACTAAATGTATTGACACACTTTGTAAAATGGCCCTAAGGTAGTGGATAAGTTCTTCATATATATAACTATATAAACACATATATACATAAACACAGAGATACATTTTAGAAACCATTTTGTGGCTGAAATATTTGAAAATCATAAACAGTAAACATAAAATGTGATATTAAAATTAATTGCTTTTATAGAAGAATCTTCTGGGTCTGGAGATTTAATGGAGAATGTGATTAAGCCCCTATGGATCCAGAAATTTTGCTAATTATGTGCAGGTCCTGAGTGTCACAGGCCTTAGGGAAATCTATTTTCAGTCCATATTCATGGAGAGTGAATGATAAGTTTGTGAAATAAGTGAGGTTGAAGCAAAGACAATTTGGACCAATTCTATTAGAAATCAGCTTATCATCTAATTGATAGACAAGCCCTCACCCCTTAAGACTGAGCAGATGTTGGCATGAACTGGGAAATACCAATTCCTCCTGTTTACCTGAGCCCCTAGACCTGGCTCATAACCGTAGTCCCTGTAAACCGGATCTGTCTGCCTCCCTGACAAAACCTGGGATTCTGTGCCATTTCTATGGGTTCCTCTATCTTTGAAGCCATTTCTTTAGTTAATAACACTTTATAAGTGATACCTAGAGCATTACCTTTCATGAAGATCAGGTTTTAGACTAGCACAGTTCTCCTGCTCATTAGGTATTCTGTTTGCCGCCTTCTCCCTCTGCCCTCCCTTCTCTGTCCTGCTCTGTGTGCTATGTCTGACCTGAGCTTCCTGCTGCTTCATCTCCATTTGGGTTTGGCTCAGAGGGGCAAGAAGGGGTTCAGTTACCTGCAGGATGGAAATACAGGAGGAAGCGATTGGGATATTTCTTTCCTGCCCCCACCTCTCCACCCCTCACTCCCCTAACCCCCAACCTTCCTATCCTCCCCACCTTCCAATTCAGCACCATGTTTCTGGCAGTGGCCGGGCCCCGCTGTGCCTGTGGTTCACTGGGTAGCCACTTTGTGGCTGGAGCTCTTTATCACTGGGATGCAGTAACACCTTTTCGGCCCTACCCCTAGGGTGTTAACTGCTTTCCTCTCCTGTCTGTCTCTGAGCATCCCGGTGGGGCTCGTTTGTTCTTTAACCGTGGTAGAAGTCTATCAGTAGTCCCTTCATCAAACCTCCATACTTAAACCATTGAAGGAAATTAGGTTTCCTGCCAGGACAGAGATGGCTACACTTTGCTTTCCCTAATCACAACGTTCTTTGAAAGTAAGGAAAATACATATTTAACAATTTAATTATAAAATATTTAAATTGATACTGCAATGCTATGGTTCTCATTTGGTTGGCATGCTAAACAAAGCTAGAAGGTGTCATCTCACATAACATTATAATTGGGTCTCAGGTATGCATGTCATTCTGCACCTACAGAGGTAGGATCGGTGTCTGCAGTAACCGACCACGTGGGGCTGTGACTACCTTGCTGTAGTAACTACCACTCCATTAGAGGCTGGAAGTCTGTGTTTCTTAAACATGAGGCAGAGGCCGACCAAAGTCCTTTCAGCCTGGGCCATAAAAGCTAAGATGAAGTAAATGTGACATTGTGTTCATACTCTAGTATATATGGCATGTATGGTATACTTATTTTATGTGTATATAAAATATATATTATAATTTTACATATTTATATGTACACACATTCGTACTAGAGAGAAAAACCTGAGCTATGAATGGTGCTGAGCTTAAGGCCAGTGTGAACGGAAAGCAGCATACTGCATAAATATTCTGGTTCCAAACACCAAGTCAGAGATAGCCTGCTCTTAGGTTCTTGTCCTACAGCCAGTTTAGAGAAAATAAACAGCTTTTGAAAATGTAATGTTGACTAGGCAGTGTGCACATGAACGCAGTTTAGTTTGGATATGAACACATTCCATGACCAGGTAGAAATAAAACCTGAGGCAGGACTAGTCGCTGACCTTGAGGAGAAGTAAATTAAATCAGCGACATAATAGTGGTCACCAAAACATTGTGACGTTTTGAATTTCTTCCTTCTCTCTTTTTGTTCTCTAGAAATCTCTTTATAGAAACCCTCTTTTGATGACTGAAAAATGTTCAAAATAATTTTCTATGCAATGCTATAGTCTTTAAAGAAAAAGGCATCCCAATAGAAACAGGGCTTTGAGGGGATGTATCATTCATTATTATTATTTTATTGACTTTTTTAGTGACAGGGAGGGTAGAGAGATGAGCAAAGGATGACTTGTAATGCCCACATAGAACCTCCCATGCTCTCTTTTTCCTCTTTAATCCAGGTCATATAGGTTATTCCATCATCCTTTTCTCTTTTCTCTCAAAACTGCCACTGCCCATTCGATCCCACGCTTTCTCTGCTGCTAAGCCTGGCTTAGGAGAAGGCCACAATCTCCACAGTTCCTGATTCCTTCTTATACCTAAAGAGAAACCCACAGGTTCTTTAAGTGCCCCTGGTTTTCTGCTAATCATTGTGGTATAATCAGAATCCCACCTAAAGGGGCATTGAGTCCTGTCTCCTGATCCACTGTTTCTCAGGCTGCAGAGGGGTAAACTATAAACATTTAGGATAGCTTCACTCTGCTCTCCAAGGGCAGAGGTCACTTGCCTCCTGCCTCAAACTACCCACCCTCATGGGCAGACTCTGCAGTATTGATGGCCAGCCCCACTCCGTGAGCATCATGGCTCATCCACTGGTTTTTCTCACTTCTGTATCTGCAGAACCCCGTCTGCAAGGACATTTTTTTATTGCTTAATCTTTACTTTCTCTCTCTCTCTCTCTTTTGTGTTATAAAAATAATACATATTTTGAAAATGATCATCACCCCCATCTCTGTTGCAGACAGATCAGAAAAGTAGGAGTTGCCTTATCACACTGCAGCTGTCCATGTGTCTTAGTGAGCCCTAGGCATGAACAAGGGCAGTTGGCCTGGGCGTCTGTGCCCATCAGACCATTTGGAAGGAATATTTTCACAGCTTCTCTTGAGTCAGGAGGGAGAATTTAAACAAATGTCTACCCCTGTGTAACTAACTGTGGAAGATGTCTCTCACCCTAGCAAGTTCAATCATGACCCTTCCAGCCAATCCCAGTGCCTTTAAACAACCATTGTTCTGATTTCTAACAGCTTGGTTTGACTATTCTTAAGCTTCATAAAAATGGGACCTTGCAGTATGAACACGTTTGTGTCTGACGTCTTTCATTCAAAGTACTGTTCTTGCGATTCATCCACATTGTGTGTATCAGCAATCTATTCTTTCTTTTTTGAACAGAAAGATAATATTTATTATATGTCAAAATTGTACCTGAGTATGATTACGACATGAAATGCAATGGACATCACAAAAGGGAATTCCTAATGTCACAAAAAGAGCTTTGTAATTTTAATATGCTATTAAAGCCACTGTTGACATTATTACACAAAGAGTTTTGCCTCTGATAAAACATTCCTTGATAATTACTGGGCCTCTGTGTTTGACTGAGTTAAAATTTTACATATTTGCTGTCACACAGGAATTGCTTCAATATCAATTCTTAAAATGAGTTTTTGCATTTAGGATTCCAAAAGAACACTGAAGCCACTGGTGGGTAAAGTCTCATTTAGAAAATATGCTAGGAACAGCAGTTGGAAATGCTCATCTGTCAGACATGAGCATTGTTTTGTTTTGTTTTATTTTTTTTTTAATGGACTATTTTTTTCAGAGCAGTTTTAGATTCACAACAAAATTGAGCGAAAGAGATTATCCATCTACCACCTGGATCCATATACAAACGGCCTCCCAAATATACCTAAATTTTGGTACATTAGTTATACTCAATGGTTCTTCACTGACAAATTATTATCATCCAAAGTTCATAGTTTATATCAGGGTTCACTCTTTGTGTTATATATTCTGTAGGTTTGGACTAAAGTATGACATGTGTATACTTTATAGTATATAATATCATTATAGTATCATAAAACATAGTGTTATCATTGTAGTATCATAAAGAACAGTGTTACTACCCTAAGAAATCCTCTGTGCTCCACCTGTTCATCTATTTCTTTCTCCCTGCTAATGCTTGGCAACCTCTGATTCTTTAATTATATCCGTAATTTTGTCTTTTGCCAGGTATAGTTGAAATCATAGTGTGTAATCTTTTTAGATTGGCTTCTTTCTCTTAAGAATATGCATTTAAGGTTCTTCCATGCCTTTTTATGGCTTGATAGCTCATTTCTTTTTAGGACTGAATAATATTCCATTGTCTGGATGCACCTACTACATCCATTCCCCTACTGAAGGATGTCTTGGTTGCTTTCAAATTTCGGGAGTTAAAGCACAGCAGCTTTAAACTCTGTGTTCAGGGTTTTGGGTGAACATAAAGGTGTCCTTTAGGTGAATACCAGGGAGCACAATTACTGAAGCATATGGTAAAGTCTATGTCTAACTTTATACCAAACTGCCCAGCTGTCTTTCAAAAATACCATTTTGCATTCCTACCAGCAATGAATTTTTATTGTCCTACATCCTTGCCAGCAGTTGGTATTTTTATTGTGTCAGACCTTGGCCCCTCAAATAGCTGTGTAGTTATTTCATTAATTTGCAATTCTCTGATACCATTTGTGAAGTATGTTTCCAAATGCTCATTTGCCATCTTTGTATTATCTTTTGTGAGGTGTCTGATCAGGTATTTTTTGCATTTTGGAATCAAATTACTCATTTTTTCTTATTGCTGATTTTAAGAGTTCTTTGTATATTTTAGATAACAGTCCTTTATCAGATACGTCTTTTGCTAATACATTCTCCTTCCCTCCCAGAGTGACTTGTCTTCCATTCTCTTGACACTGTCTTTCACAGAGCAGATGTTTTTAATTTTAATGATGGAAAGCTCATTAATTCTTTCTTTTATAGAGCAAGCCTTTGGTATTGTATGTAAAAGTCATCAGCATCACTGTGGTCACTTAGATTTTTCTCCTTGTCGTTTCCTAGGAGAATATATATATATATATATATATACACACACACACACACACACACACACACATATACACACACACACACACACACATATATATACACACACACACACACATATATACACACACACACATATATATACACACACACACACACACATATACATACACATACACACACACATACATACACACACATATACATACACACATATACATACACACATATACATACATACATATATACACACACACATATATACACCCATACATACACATACACACACACACATACACATATACACACACACATATATACATATATACGCACACACACATATATACACACATACATACACATATACACACACACACATATACACACATATACATATATACGCACACACACATATATACACACATACATACACATATACACACACATATATACATACACACATATACATACATACATATATACACACACACATATATACACATACATACACACACACACACACACACACACACACACACACACATATATATATATGCTTAATTGAATACATTATTGCTATTATTATTTTGAAAACCATCATCTGTAAGATTAAGAATAAGAACAATAACAATTTTTATTTTACCTTCATTTTCTCCTTCTGCAATGCTCTTTCTTGCTTTCTGTTGATCCACATCTGACTTACATTGTTTTCCTGTTGTAAAGAACTTCTTTTAAGTTCTTACAAGGCAGGTTTACTGCCAACAAATTCCTCAGTTATTGTTTCTGAGATAGTCCTTATTTCTTCTTCACTTTTGAAGGATATGTTTGCAGGGTGCAAAATTCTAGGCTGGTTATTTAGTTCTCTCCACACTTCATTTCATTTG
>PVJL010002082.1:0-123823 GCA_004026885.1 Lyroderma lyra
GGCGAGCGGCAGAGAGAGCCCGCCCCAGCCCGGCCCGCATCCCTGCCCCGCCCCGCAGGCCTTGCTGTCTTTTTGCTCCTTCACCCCTGAAGGATGACGAAAAAGGAGTCTGCGTGCAGTTTAAAAACCAGGAGTTCCCCACCACACTGCACGAGCGAGCCTTCGGGCGCTCGGTTCCAAAGGCGCCTAAGAAACCTGATTTTTATGGGGATTTTGGAGGAGGTTCAAAAAGGGGATGAGGCTGCACTACTACAACTGTATAGTTGAATTGTTTTTATTATTCTCCCAGTTTTTGAGGGTCTTTTTGTTTGCTTTTCTGTGGTGGTTTACCACAGAGTTCTCGGCACCCTGGAAAGCAGACTGTATCCAACAACGAAAGGTTCTGCCCAGCATTAGGACAGATGTTAGAAAAAGATAATGCTCAGAATATTAGTCCCAAGAAGTTTCAAAAAGTAAAAACAAAATAATTCAAGCAAATATGAAAATTTTAATTATTTTATTACAAAAATTTATATAAAATAAACCATAAACAAAAGTTAAAATAAAACAATTCAAATAAAAAAAATAACAAAATCCTTGCCAGCTTGCTTGAAATTGTCTTTTAGATATATGGCATCCTAGACTTAAAATACTGATTTCCATGACAATTAGGCTATGAAATATTAAATATTATTTTTAAAACACATTCTAAAAACACATGGATTAACAAATACTTGCAAAGTGATCACCAAAGTCATTGTATACCTGTTAACAAAATTGTAATTCCAGAACAAAGTCTACCTAGTGTGAAATAATCTAATTACACACTAACTAACTTAAGTGAGACTCAGGTTCTATGACAATATAAGAGAAAATTTAGATCTTATTTCCATCCAAGGTTGAATACACAATTTGTCAATATACTTTTAAAAACAAACCAAACCACCATTCCTGGAAATTCTTTCCACACGACGCTGGAACTTAAAACGACTTTGAATAACTCCCAGGGTGCTCAAGAACATAGGCTTTTACTGTTGAAATTACAAATAACTTACACAAGTTTTCAGTGTAAAGTCCAAAGCTTCTAGAGAGCAATGCTACAATATTAATACAATATTAATGCTTTGCTTTCTTTTTCTCAGTTAAAATAGGAAAGAATTCTATCTATGGGCAACACTTCATTATAAAGAATCCACTCCCCCCGCCCCAAGAAGTTCCCCCAGGAAGGCAGACGCTGGCTGACACAAGTAAGCTCCTTCACAAGAGAAACCAGTGACTGCCACACTATTACATTCACTCTTCTGACTCACTGAAAATCAGGTTTTGGAGTGATTCAGTGACAAACTATGATTATTGTTTGGATACCTTTGTCCAAATGTGTACTGATGTCATACAAAAGAATAAACAACTGCTAGTTTGTGAACCTAATCTCCATTTAAATAACTATTTTATCTACATGACTACTGTTGAAGTTAACGGTTGATCCAAGTGAGATGTTCCATCCTGATTAATGCCATAACTCCATAAATTGTCACTTTTTTCATTCAAATTTTACGTCCTACATTTCATAGTAAGAACCCGAACTTGGGTAACAGGTTCTAAAGCCTACAGTCAGTCAGGACAGACTGACTTTGACTAACCATCACCCATTAAAAAGTGTCAAAAATTTGTGCTTTCTTCCCCCTTTCTGGACAAAAATCAGTCAGAACACATTACAGGGCATGGATATTGCATAGAATGACTCCCTCAGATAAATCAGGCCCCCATGAGACAGGATGATGTGATGCTTTGGAAATTTATCCTGTAAGAAAGTTCACTAAAAATTATATTACACATATCTGCATGTTTTTCAGAGCCTTCCTAACAAAGACTTCACCATACAATTTCTACAAATAGCTTTAAAAGGCGGGCAAAAAACTTCATCATCATGCAGACACTTTCAGTTTCTTTTTCTTGGCCTTCAGTACAGGAGGCAGAGAAATCTTAAAGGCAGTCCTGAAATGACACAGGGAGAAAAACTCCTTAATGCTCTAAATCTCTAAAGCATGAGCCAGCCACACGACCTCAGAGATACTTACTCGCAGGTAGTGCAGATAGGGCTAAAATTGCAGAATACTGTAAATTTAAAAAAAAAAAAAAATGTTGAAAACCCCATAGTTGAGATGTTTTCTTCCCCACTCCAACATGGATTAAAAGCAAACCCAGCTCACAAACTTACTTGACAAGCACACAGAACAGACATAGCCAATTTCAATGAGATTTCGGTGACAGAAGCAAGCAGCCCGGTAGTCAACATGCACCGGGGGCGGGAGGATTAACTGAGACCTCTGATCCTGGTCAGGAAGGAAAACCCACTGCAAAAAAGAAAAAAAGAAAAGGAAATTTTATTTTTAAAATGGGCAAAAAGCACCAGAAATCAGGACACAGACATCCAATACTAGCCCGTGAACACTAAGGAGAATACGAAGAAGTGCAGTTTTATTCAGTCAACAATGACTGAGCAGGTCCACACATTGGCACTGCTCTGAGGAGTCACACTACACTGCACACACCTGACAGGGTCCAGACACAGCCCAACGGCCACCCTTCTAAGCCTCGAGACCACTCTGTCTCCCATTTGTTCCTTTCTCCCCATTACTAGCATCAGCCAGGAAACAGGGGTCTCACTTGACGTAAGGTGTGAGGTTCACTGTCAATGTCTCCTTACCAGTAAGTACTGCAGAAGGGAGGGAATCTGAGGCACCTTCAAGTACAGTCCCCCTGTGATGTCACAAGCCTGCAAGACATACAAAAGGCTCTCTGCCAAACTAGCACTTAGTTTTTCTAGGGATGTAATTCTCACCCACAATTCTTCAGGTCTCCGAAAGGAGGATATGACACAGCAAATTAAGAGAATGTTTTCCCTGAGTGAGTGAGTGAGGACCAGAAATTCCAACTACCTTTCAAGATGCTCAAATATGTTACTTACCCCTTTGGCCCATACCTTTCACTAGCATAGGACAGCAAATGCCCTTTCTCCTGTTATCATTAATATTTTACACTGTTCTACATGACATCTTTGAAACTCAAGTGTGTATTTTATACTTAGAGCATGTCTCAATTCAGAACAGACTCACTTCATGAGCCCAAGAGCCACATGGCTGCCACGTGGGACAGCAAAGATCCAAGGTATGATCCTATTTTTATAAAATTCTCTGCTTAGTGATTTATTCTCCCATCTGTATCTAGAGAGAGTGAGCTGTCATTTCGTTCACCTAATATTAACAAAGTTAACTTCTGGATAATAGGATTTGAAAGGATTTACTTTTAACTCTTTCTAAAAATACTATTCTGTGTTGCGGGAACTTGCTTTCATGTGTGAATTACTCTTACAAAGTCAATTAAGTTATTATGTAAAATAATCTAATCTGTAGCATCATCCAGGCTAATCCCTAAATATGTGTAAAGACTGGTGAAAGGCATTTAGCAATACACACCCTGCTTTTATAACCACCAACACCAAGCATTTATTTAAAACATACCTGCTGGAGGAGTCCTGAATCGGTGTCTAAAACACAGGCATCGATCAAAATGTTCTGAAATGAACATTCCAAAAATATTACAGGAATAATAACAATAAATATCTTACACTGAGAACTCTATTCTTTAAATGACTTATTTAACATGCATAACAATTCTGAAGGTAGATATGTGATTAGCATTTTGCAGCTGAAGCACCCAGGCCTTAGATGGGCTAGTTCACAGAGCCAAGGGGAGGCAGTGCTGTCATCCCCAGTTTGCCTGTCCCCAAGGTCCATGGTCTTTTCACTACATCATGCTGCCACTCAAAGATGGAGAATATTATACATGGCTATAAGATTTTCGGTTAAAACTGAAGTTTTAAGAAAGTTTTCTCCCTCTTTTTTTTTACATATCAAAGAAGAAAATGTTTTAGTGATAATTCATCTAAACACTTGAGTTATTTGCAAAGTAAAAATATAATCTCTACAAGACATCCCTAAAGCAGCAATAGAGAAATCAAGGCAAGGTATGCAGCAAACTGTAAAAGCAGATTCTCAGCCTGAGGTCCAAGGATGGGCTAAATGGGGTCACATAAATACCAAGACATTGTATTCAAAACTGTTTGAGTGCACACTTTTCCGAGGACTCATGAGATTTTCTGGGGGTTCAGGATTCAAAATAGAGAAATGACCAGTACAAAAGATGGATTCCAGATTCCTAATCCATTAATGAGGCTATTTAGTCAGAATACTTCTGTAAGTAGGTCATTCAAAAAAATGAAAGTCCTTCACCATGAAACAAATATTCTTTAAAAAGAAAGCTCTCGATTTACCTGCTTCTGCGCTGCGAAGATGACATTCATGAAGTTCATATATTGCAAGGCACTGTCTTGTGCAGCCTTGATCACCTACGAATCACATCCATGTTAATGCCCAGTACTCTCATGCAAATGTCATAACGGTGCACTGCAAAATGCAACCCGCAGTATTTTCCTCATTTGTCACCTAGTCATCATCACTAAATACTGAAAAGTATAAAGGTAACTAGAAAAATGACCCGCACTCAAGAGCTACATCCCATACATCCCAACACTCAAGAGCTAATCCTTGTTAAAAGCTTCCAGAGGGCATCGATGTGGGCATGTATATACACTCACACCACATACACACACACATACACACACACACACACACACACACACACCCAGGATGATCCTACCTAGTGTTCTGTAACTTACTTCTCAGTCCACAATATCTGGGAGAAAAATCTTTTCATTCCATGAACGTGGATGTGCATCAGCCATCAGGCTGACTACACAGACTCCCACTATTTACCTAATTATCTACAGAGGACACTTAGGCAACTCCCACTGCTCTGTTTTAGACAATGCTCTGATGAACACTCCCTGATTAGCTCCTAAAATATCAGTGAGATTGCTAAAGTGTATGCACATTTCATCCTGATACAGATGACTGAGCTGCCCTCCGGAAAAGTTGTACCAGTCTGATCCTCCCATCAGTGATGCAAGAGAATAAGCAACCCCGTTAGCTAGCAACCCCAGGAACTGCCAGGGTTTCCACCTCTGCTGAGGAGGAAGCAAAGGAGCATAGTTTCAAATGTTAAGTGACCATTTGCATTTCTTCTTTTGCAGACTGATCATGTTTTCTACCTGTTTCTTTACAGTAACCTTGATTTAAAAATTAATTTATGAGGGGGTGGGAGAGGAGGGAAGGGAAGCTAAATATAAGGTGATGGAAAGAGAAGTCACATTAGGTGGGTGAACTTATTATACATCAAGTTGACAATGCACTGTAGAACTGTATGCCTGAATCCTACGTAATCCTTGCTAACAGATGTCACCCCAATAAGTCCAACAATAAAAATGAATTTTAAAAAAATTAATTTATGAATGCTCTTTTTTAGTTTAGAAATACTACATTAATCCTCTGCCAGGTAGCCATGCTGAAAATACTTCTTCCTAATAGTTTTGTTTTGTCCTTGTTTTGGGGGATGGATGGATGAAGTGAGTGAGTGACTGATTTGAGATTTTATAGTTTCTTTTAAAGTTTCACATCAAGGCACTCGCTAATCCAAGATTATAAACAGATGTTTTCTTCTAGTGCTTTTATGACTTGAATTTTTACATTGAAATAAATTTTTACATTGAAAAAAGTTGATCTTTGAGATAGGTATCTAGCTTTGTTTTCCCCCAAATGGTCGACTAATTAGCCCAACATCTTTCATTGAATAATCGATTTTCTTCCCACCAATCTGAAGCACTTCCTTTAGGCAAACTTCCCCACGTGCCTCGTTTTATTTCTGGACTCCAGCCTTTTCCATTTTCTGTTTGCCTCCTACTGTACCAGACCCACACAGTTACTGTAGCTTCATACTGTGTTTGAATGCCTAATGAAATGAGTTCCTAATTTATTCTCTTTCAGAAATCTCCTGGCTACTCTCATTATTTTTCCAGATAAACTGTTGAATTTCTTAAATCTACCCGTTGCTAGAAAAAAAGGTCGCATTAATGTTCTGAATTTGCACTGAATTTAAAGTTTAATTTTGGAAAAACTGACACCCAAGAAAAAAATATGGCTCTCTATTTATTCAATTATTTTATGTCTCTCAGAATTTTAGTTTTTCATCATAGTCAGCTTTAGATGTTGCTTGGTAATTAATTCTGGATTCTTGCTCCCATTATGAATGGGTTACTTCCAACTATGTTTTCTAACTGGCTATAGTTGGCACATAAACATAGTATTGATTTTTTTTTAGTCTTACCAATATCCTTGATTTCATTTCTTGATTATCTATAAAGAGAAAAAAACAGATTAAAATTTAATTGAATCTTATTAAACATATAAAATTTTCTAACCAATTTTAAACAGTCCACCAAATTACAGGAGTAAAATAAGGATTCGTCTCATAGAAAAATGCAAAATCCTACCTTTAACCTCCTTGTTCATTCGATTAATGTCTTATTTTCTTAGCATTAAGGAATTTTTACATTTTATTTAATTCCATTAATGCTCACAGCAAACAGAAAAATAACCTGAAATTTTAGTTAAATAAACCCAGCACCCACCTAACTGAACAAAAGAAACGTTCCATTTACCATGATAAACACACAAAACAAGAGACTGGGGGCTTCCAACCATTGCGACCGTCTGGGCTTTGTAAACACACCAAAATACCTTTGTCCCAGGAAGTGAAAATGACCAGGGTCTGGTTGTTCTATGATTATCCACCACGTCCTAGATTTGAATACGAAAACTACAAGTAACAGTATGTCGATCGAATGAGATAACAAACCACCATCAAAGACTAGAACAATCACTCAATATTGTCCAAAATAATTAGATTACGTGTGACTGCAAGACCATCGCAAACACAGGTAACATTAAAATGTTTAGAAAGGTGTGATGGACTCCATGTTAAGTGTAAAACAACCCCTGACTTGTGGAGAAAGCCACTCATTTATTAAGTATCAGGGTGAGTAAGTGCTTTTTATAATCAAATACTGCTCCCAATTCAAGGGAGATTAAAAGAAAAAAGAAAAAAAACAAAACAAAACTCCCCAGTTTGTCTAATAAGAAACCAAGAAGTACCCTGAGAATTGTGTGCAGAAAGGCATACTGAAAAACTACAGAATTTTCGCACTATTCCCATTTCAAGTTTTTACAGCTTGTCTTACAAACATTTCAAAGTCACCACTTTAGAACGCTCATGACTTCCATTAATATGGACACAAGGTTCTAAAAAAATAGCACAAGTGAAGATATGTTTATCCCAGACGACACCTTCTGAGTGACTCGAACACCAAGGATACAGCAGAGAGCTTTGGCGAGGGATCCTGCCAGCAGAGTTTCTGTATGTTGACCCTTTATGTCACCTATAAATAATAATTTAAAAAAATTAAAAGGAATTTTTAAGTAACTTTGCAGAGTTGGAACTATTACCACAGACAATTTTAGACCTTCTGTGAGCCCATTCCCAGCCGTCCCTTGCTCCCCAGCCCCGGGAACCAGTGAGGTACTGTCTCCCTCTACTCAAGTCCTTTCCCCTCCCAGTGACTCTGACACAGGCTACAGCCTGGAAAACGCCACCGCAGGCCACGGGGCACCAGTAAAGGCCCCTGAGCACAGAATGGCAGCTCTGAGTTTTAGCACAACTCTACAGCCTGAGCAGAAAGAATGAAGGGGAAGACAGGTGTCAGTTCAAAAGCTGTGACAGTGATCTCAGGCAGTGCCTCTCAACTTGAGCAACTATGCCCTACAGGGACATTTGGCAATGTGTGAAGACGTATTTGGTTAGCACGACTGGGGAGTGTCATGCATCTCATGGGTACAGACAGGGATGCTGCAATGCATAGGACAGTCCCCACGACATAGAATGATCCAGCCCAAATGTCAGTAGTACCAAAGTCAAGCTAGAGGACAAATAATAAGGGAGTCAGACTTTGGAGGGACTTCTGAGGCTAAACCAACAGGACTTCATAGCTGATTAGATGTTGGATGTGAGGAGAAAAAAGGAGTCAAAACTGAAAGCTCTGAATCTGGAAAAGTGGGTGAACGCAGGTGACAGAAATAAGGAGTGGAACTGGTGGTGTTACTGAGGGGAGAAGACAATGAAGATAGTCTGGGCATGTCAATGACACTGTGGGACACTCAAAAAAGGCTGAATTAGACACCAAGATTTGGAAGTGTTCATATATAGATGACAATTAAAGACAAGAGTAAACGAGCACATACAAAGGGAGAAAATAACACACACAATAAAAAATACATGTTTTCAAGATGAAGGAAAAGTCAGAAATAGAAGAACGGTCCAAAAAAGAGGAAAACCAGGTCAACGGGATATCCTTCGGCCAAAGAGTGTGTTTCAAAAAGTAGAGGCTGGTGAACAGTGTCGAATGCTGCACCAATTAGGCTAATAATGCAGAGGGGTCTTTGGACATGAAGCCTAAGAACCTCCACATTCACCCCCATTTGTAAAATAACAATAATGGGGGGAAAGCCATTACTCTTGGTCATTAGATCTTTAATCTCTTCCACAATGACTTCATTTGCTGCTGTTAGCAACTCATATTTTCCGTCTTTACTTCCTGAGGGATTACATTCAGAAGGAGGGTTGCCAGGGTCCCCAAACATGTCTCCAAGTCTGCCATTCTTTCCAGGATATAAGAATCGACTGAAACAGTAGGGAAGAAAAAAAAAACTAGTTACACCAAGACTCAGCACCTCATTAAACATCGAAATGAAATTCAGCAGGGCAAACAAAAACCACAGCAATTCTGGACTCAGAAGATTTTATACTAAATTTCATTTTTTTAAAAATGTGAAAGATAGGCAAATAGGCAAACATGAGTCAACCACCCCAGAATGTTTCAATGATTCCAGTTTTCTGAAAAATGAGAGGAAATATGCGTAGGGAGGATACTGGGTGATAATCTCTTGAAATGCTTCAGGGGGGTTGTCACTCTACGTTCTCAAGTGACAAATGGAAGAGATTCATACCAAATTCTAACTTGCTACTAGTTGATTATGTGACGTATATTTATCTACCCCAATAATAGAAATCTGGTTCCTGAAAAGATTCCCCTGGTGTTTCATGACTTTTATAACATTCATGTAAAACACGTTAGAGTCACTTTTCTAAAAACATGAAAGCTTTGTTACAACTTTAACTGATATCTTAGTCAAATCAGCATCATCTTTTTCATTCAATTCTGAGAAGAACGTATGGCAACGATGGGAGTAAGAACACTTACTCAGTGGCCCATGGGCTCTTCCCACATGTCAAAAGAAGTCATTCTAAGGATCAAGAAAATCTGGTGGTGTAGTGGCTTAAGGCTTCAGCGCTGCGGCCTGGGTTCGATTCCCAGTCAGGGAGCTACCCACGTACCAAAAAGCAAAAAACAAAAAACAAAAAAAAAAAAAAACAAGAAAACCTGGAACTACCCGCTAACCTCACATGAAATATACTGATTGGTAAACAAGTAATTTCTACTTGGTGGAGAGTTAATTAAGACAAAGAAGAGCTGTACCTTACAAGGGGATTAGATTCTACAGTCAGCATATAACATGACAAGTCAATACGGTCAGAACGATTCATGAAAATCTTTACTGTACCCACGGCCATATCTGCACACCAGCTGCACATCTAGTCACCTCCTGCAGTGACATAACGCAGTCAGTTTTTACACCAGTGTCAGAAAAGGTCATTGTCTTCTCAGCTGGGCCCCAGATGGAGCAGCTGGCTTGGGATGAGGAGACAATACAATAAGGAATCCTTATTTATAAATACTAAAATCATACACAAAGCAGTGAAATATTCACACATGAGAGGTACACAGGAGGCAAGACTGGCTAAAGGGAAAGCAGAACCATGCATCCCCAGTCACCTGCCCCCTGGGGTGATGGCAGTTGCCCAGCTGATGTGGTGACATGGTGACTCTCTGTGTTGCCTAGAGTATACAGCTAAAGCCATATAACAGGTTAAATGTGCCCGTGATACAAGTCTACTGTACAGTACTCAGTATTCATCCCATCAAGGTTTACACATACCGATTCCTGATGCCGATTACCAGTACAGAAAAAGATTTTTTGCAACATAGAGTAGGAACAGTGCACACTAACTGGCATAAAAATCTCACAAATGTTAAGCATTCATGAGGTAGAGTGATCATAATGATCATACCTTTCTTGAATGTGACTTGCTATCACAGCGAGTTTGTTGCAACGATTCATGAATAAATGAGAATTTCCCAGCACCATCACTGCATCTATGCATTTTGATAAAGTGAACTATTGAAAAACAGAAGACATTAGAAAGGCACATTAGCTTTCCAAATAACTACATCAGCTCTTGAAATGATTAAGATTTCATTTAAATTTTAGACAATTATTCACTGGTAAAAATTTGCTCAGGGGCTCCCTCCTCCAGAGCCATAAGCCAAAACACTTGAAAACTATAGTTTTCTAATTTTACTTACATGAGATCATTTATTTCATTTATTAGTACAACATTCCACAAATATTTTCTACATAATACTTATGAAGAGCAAACATGTCTCATCTTCTGTGATAAAATTATAAGCCAACTATTGCTGCACATGGAGTACATAATTAATTCATACAGATTAAAATGGTGATTTGTAAAAGTTTTCAATTCATTCATTCACTAAGTATGCTGAGCACCTGTTATGTGTTATATCCCTTCTTTCATGGAGGTTACACTCACACATATACTAATATTGCTAAAAAACACGGGAGGATATTTTTATAATCCTGGAATAAGCATGTTTCTCTTAAAGAAAAGAATACTTCAGGCAGAAAATAAAACACTGACAAATTTTATACTATTAAAAAAAATTTCTATGTGGCAAAAAAATGGCTATAAACAAAAACGAAAGATAAATTACAAACTAGAAAAAACTGCAACATATGATAGGCAATAGGTTTTCCCTTTAATATAGAGTATCCACAAATCAGAAAACAAACAAACAAACAAAATAAACACCTAAACAGAAAAATGGGCAATGCTCTAAGGGAGGAATACAACGTGCCAATAAATATACTAAAAGTAAATCAAGATAACTTTTTTTGGGTCTACCATATTGGCAAAAGATAAAAATATGGAAAGAGAACGTCTTGTGTTAATACAAAAAAAAAAGAAAAAAAGAAAAGAAAAGGAATTCCCATATACCAGTGATGAGAGTTCAAAATAAGACACACTCTGGAGAGTAATAAGGTAATAAGCAGTGATGTACTGGTCTACTCTTATAATGAAATACTATTCAGAAATAAAAGAACGTGAACTACTGATACATGTAACAACATGGACAAATTTCAAAATAATTACGCTGGGTAAAGAAACCAAACCAAAAACCCCCACTACATTCCATTTGATTCTATTTATACAAAAATCTAGAAAATGCAGACTAGTCTAGTGACAGAAAGCAGATCAGCAGTTGCCTGGGGTTTGAGACGACAAAGAGAAATTGGGGGAGGACAACTTACAAAAGAATATAAAGCAACTTTTGGGGGTGATGATCTATATGTTCATTATTTTTACTGTGGTGATAATGTCATGAATGTATACATACATGAAAACATATCAAATTAAATACTTTAAATATATGCGGTTCACAGTATGTCAATTATATTTCGATAAAGCTGTTTTTAAAAAGGACCCTATTGGGTAATACTCTGGTGGTGTAGTGGCTAGGCTTTGGCGCTCGCAACGCCATGGCCTGGGTTCGATTCCCAGCCAGGGAGCTACCCGCCCCCAAAAAAGGACACCATTAAGAAAATGAAAAGACAAGCCACAAAGTCATAGGCCAAGAGAAAAAGTTTGTAAATTATATATAAGATAAACGACATGTGTCCAAAATATAAAGAATTCTCACAACTCAATAAGAAAACAAACAGCCCAATTTAAAAATTGGACATAATGTCTGAATACACATTGCAAAAAAAATATGATGGCTAATAAGCATATGAAAAAAAGATTCAACATCATTAGTCACTAGGGAAATGCAAATTAAAACCACATCAAGATACACTAGAATGACTATAATCAGACAGACAGACAAATGTTGGCAAGGATGTAAAGAAACTGGAACTCTCACAAACCAATGATGAGAATGGAAAAATAGTGTGCCCACTTTTGGAAATTTTGGCCGAATCTTGAAAAGTTAATCCATTCAATAAAAACTGTTGTAACAAAAACAAACCACCAATACAGGCTACAACAAAGATGAACCTCAAAAATATTACACTGGAAAAAGCCACGATCAGAAAATAACATATTAACAAAACTCATCCAATATGAAAAAGATCATTCAAATACTTTAATAACTATTTTAAAATGTTTATGTGTATTATAAAAGCTCTCCAAAAAGTAAAAGCAATATCTAGTCCCAGACAATTTCACTGGAGAATCGCACTGAACATTTAAAGAACTGACACAAGGAGTTCCCTGGTGGTGTAGTGGCTTAAGGCTTCGGCGCTGGCGCTGTCAACTGCAGCCTGGGTTTGATTCCCAGCCAGGGAACTACCCACATACAAAAAAAAAAAAAAAAAACTGACACAAATTCTAAATAAACAGAACAGAAAAACAGAAAAGAGAACACTTCCCAATTCATTTTATAAAGCCACTATTACCCTTATGCCAAAACCAGCCAAAGATAGTACAAAAAAGAAAACGAAAACTACAGACCAATTACAGACCAATTATCTCTCATGAACACAGATACAAAAATCCTGAACAAAATATTGGCAAATTGAATCCAAGTAGAGTTTATTCTGGGAATGCAAGGATGGTTGAAGATCTGAAAGTCAATCAGTGTAATCCACCATACTGACAGGCTAAAAAAGAAAAACCATAAGGTGATGCAGAAGGAGTATTTGACAAAATTTAACATCCATCCATGATAAAAACCTCTAAGCAAACCAGAAAGAGAAAAGAACTTCCTCACCTTAATGAAGAGCATCTACAAAAAAGTCTACAGGGAGTTCCCTGATGGTGTAGTGGCTTAAGGCTTCGGCACTGGCGCTGTCAGCGCTGCGGCCTGGGTTCGATTCCCGGTCAGGGAGCTACCCACATACCAAAAAGCAAAATAGCAAAAAAAAAAAAAAAAAAAAGAGGAAAAAAAAATCTACAGTTAATGTCATATTTAATGGTAAAAGACTGAATAATGTTCCCCCAAGTTCGGGAAGAAGGTAAGTTGTCTACTGTCTGCACTCTTATTGAATACAGTACTCCAAGTCCTACTCAGTACAATAAAGCAAGAGAAGGAAATAAAAGGTATATGCATTGGAAAGAAAAAAAATAAAACTGTGCCTATTTGCAGGTGACAGGATTGTCTATGTAGAAAATCCCAAAGAAAGCTACAAAACTGCTAGAAAATCCCAAGAAAGCTGCTAGGACTAATAATTAAGTTCAACAAGGTCTCAGGATACAGATCAACACAAAAAGCAATCACATTTCTATACAGTGCTAATATCAAACATGTAGAAACCAAATAAAAAATACAATAACCATCTACAATTGCTAAAAAACATTTAACTATAAATCTACATGACACATATAGGACTTACCTGAAATTTTATGGTATGCAAATTATACCTTCCTAAAGGTGTTTTTAAAAAAGCAACAAACATATATGTACACTGTTTAACCAAAGGCCTCCTCAAGCAATCTTACCTGAGACTCCCTCAATGCTTGCTTTCCCCACCAAATTGGGTTGGTATCGACGATGATAACTAAAAGATTCAATTCATCTTCTGAAAATATTAATAAAAAACATAAGCTTCATGACAGTGAATCAAAGCTAACATTCTCAATCTGTAAATTAACTCCAGAGCAAGCACCATTACAGGCCTTTACATGTTTCTGATCCTACAAGCATGAGATCAACAAAGGCCAGTTCTTTCAAAGATCTAGAGGTCTGCGGGGACTTCGCAAGCTCTTGCCTGCTTTCTGTACCACTGCATCTTTCATCACTAGAATGTAAGCTCAGAGGCGGGTTATATCTGTTTTGTCACTGCTTAGTCGCCATTTCTAGAATAGTGTCTAGCCATTAAGGATGCTGAATAAATATCTATGAAATGAACCCAACGATATTTGCAGTTTAAAGGCCTGGTCAACAACAGAAGGCACTGAGTAACCAGCAGTAAAAACCACTAGTAGACTTTTGGGCAGGGGGTTGGGGGACTAAAGAAACACAGGAATCACTTTGGCCCCAAGTCCTTCAAACCACTTAGCGGCAAGGCCAGCTGTGATTAGGAAACCATTTTTTAAAAAGGTGAAAACCAAAGAGGAAAAAAAAATTCTTTATTCTCCATCGGGCCCCACCCCACAATTCTAGGGCCATCCATTCCTTGCTACAATCAAGAAGCCTGATGAAGGGACAAGAGCGGTGTGTATCCATACACATGCAATGCCCCTGAGAATTCCCTTCTTTGGGTCTCCACCTCCTCATTTGCAGACAGGGGCCTTGCCAGGTCTGCCTCCCTCACAGGGCTGTGGTATGGATTAAAATGGATAGAGAATGGACAACAGTTCGGAAAGGATCTATTTCTTTGTTCCCTACACCCCATTTTCCAAACTGCAGCCAAAGTGATCTTTACGATTATAAGTTAGATCACAATACTTCCTTGCTTAAAACTCTAAAACAAGTTCGTATTACACTTAAAACCTAAAGCTCAAGCTTGTTATCATGGCCCACAAGGGCTCCGCACCTGCCGAGAGCTCCGATCTTGTCCCTCTAGCTCACCTGGCTCTGGCCACCCTGGCTTCTTTTCTCTTCCTTTAAGGCCTCAGGCTCTATAACTGGTAGTAGAATGTGTGCATGAAAGCCTCTCCACCTTCCTCTTTCCCCAGATTCCCCTTTTCTGTCCTCATATTGTACAACAGGGGCGCAACTTGCCACAGGGCCTTTGCGTAGTCATTTGTCTGTTTCAGAATCATTGCTCTTCCCCGGACAACTATCTAAAGCAGCTCTTCCTCAATCAACGCTTAATCACAATCCATCACACCATCCCATTCTACTGTTTTCATACTTCTTGTCCCCCTTCGAAATTTTTATTTACTTGTCTATTGTCTGTCTCACCCACTAGACAGCAGCCTCCACGAGGGCCTGTCATGGCCTCTGCTGTATTCCCCAGCGCATACAACAAATAACGCCCGGCATACAGGAGATCCAAAAATATTTAGGAACGAATGAATGCATTCCTTACTCCTCTAACGACCAAACAGGTTACACTCAATCCAATATATACACTGCATTGGCCGGGCCTGACCGAGCCTAGTTCGTCCAACCCCGAGGTCCCGCCCGGCACGGCCCTCACCGTCTGAGACCATGGTGGCCGGGGTCCCTCAGCACAGAGCCAGGAGCAATCAGGCAAGCATCCCGAATGCCGCGCACTCCAACTTCCGGCGCCGCCGAGTGACGCGTCATGAGTTTTGACCCCGCTCCCCTCAGATCCTGAGCCGCATCCACGGCTCCGCCCCCAAGGCGCCGGAAGTGGAGTGTGGAGTCGCGCAGCGCGCTGTCAGAGTCTGTGGCTCAGAGCCGGTGCGGTCCCGGGATTCTTCCAAGCAGCACGGACGGCTCCGGTCCCCTCGGGCTCCGCGGTCCGGAAGACACCATGGACGACAAGGGTAAATCGGGACGGGACGGGACGGGACGGGACGGGACGGGACGGTCCTGCTGGGACTAATGCGGAGCCGCGCAAGTGTCCCTCCACTTCGTACACCGAGGCTGGGCTCCGAGAGAGGTCACTTTCCAAGTTCTGGTTGCTCGACTGGATGTAGCTCCTTTAGTCACAACTAATCCCTCTCGCTGCTCTTGTGTCCAGGGGATGGACCCCGAGAGGATCTGCAGACACCCCCTTCTCCCCACGCTTCTTTCCAGTGCCCTCATCCAAAAAAGTGAGACTTCCGACGAAGTGTGCAAGTCTTCGCAGTCTTGATTTCCTCATATGTGGAGTAGGAATAAGACTCCCTGCCCTGCTGGATCTGTTACTAGAATCAGAAGGCGTGTTTGGTGTGCTCATCTAGCGTGGTTGTCAAAATATTTTATTAAGTGAAATACAAGGACAAACTTTCATGTTAAAAAAAATAAAGGTGGTGGACCTCTACATACGCATTAAGTAAATCTGTATGTGAATAGGCTTGACTTAGCATAGACTGTCTGCAGGGCTACAGGAGAAATTGATAAGGTGGTTGACTCTGAAGTTCTCTCAGAACTTGGGGTCAAAGATAAGAGGAAGAATGACCTTTCAACTGTCATGCAGTAGCTGTCATCTCTATTCCCATCAACACTTACCATTCCCCTGAAAGCCAAACACCCTGAAAAGAAGGTAGTTTTTAAATTATGTTGCTTCTTAAGGTCAGCAATTATTGACAAGCTCTCTTGCCTTACCTCCTGTTAAACAGAATTGATGAATCACTTTTTTCCTCTCTTCCTAGAGTTAATCGAGTACTTTAAATCTCAGATAAAAGAAGATCCTGACATGGCCACAGCTGTGGCTGCCATACGGACTTTGTTGGAGTTCTTGAAGAGAGATAAAGGTAGAGGGTCATATTCAAAGATGCTGGGCCTTAGGAAAGTCTGCTGATAACTGTTAGAAATGTAGGAAGTGAGAGATATACGTATGCCTACAGAAATGTAGGAAGTGAGAGATATACGTATGCCTATGTAAGATAAGGTCGCCTCAAGCTCAGCTTCTTCCTTCATTTCAGTCTTTTACCCTGGAGGAGAGCCCTCAGATTACCATGAAATGGGTTCCCTTTCATAAGTGAAATGTACTTTGAATCAAGGGTGACCATTTTCTATCTAGTTGAGTATGAAGCTTAAATTATAGCAGTATCACCTTTCTGTTTGTTGAGCTTCTGTCTTGTGCCAGATGCTACAGCAAACATTCCAGAATAAATTCTGGCATTAACATCATTCACTGTGATTGCCTACTAATTCAGGCATTCTTAACATAAGCATCTGGGTATAGCATGACATCTTGTATAAGCAAAATAGTAAAGCTTTCTTTACTATCCAAAGGGTTGGACTAGAGACTGGGACAACCTCCAGTGTCTTCCCATCATACTTACAGTCACATCCAAACACCTTAGCCTCCCCTGCTCTGCCTCACAGACCTCATCTGCCACTGCTAATTTCCTTTCGTGGTGTCTCTCACTGAACTCCTCAGCCATGCTGGCCAAGCTTGTTCCTGCTCCTGGAACCTTTCCCACTAGATCTTTATGCAGTGGATCTTTTCTTACTCAGGCCCCCACTCCAAGAGGCTTTCCCTGGTTTCATCATTGTTTTTTTCTGTCCTCATTACAATCTGTAATTAACTTGCTTATTTCTTTATGTGCTTGTTTATTATCTGCCTTTCTCATCAGAGCAGGGACCCTGTCTGTCTTGTTCACCAATGTATCTCCGGCATCTAGAATAGTGCCCGGCATACAGTAGGCACCCAGTAAATGTTGGAGTGAATGAATCACAGACCCACCAAGGGGCTGTGATACTGAAATAAACATCCCATTCTGTGTGATCAATCCAGGGGAGACAATCCAGGGCCTGAGAGCCAATCTCACCAGTGCCATCGAAACCCTGTGCGGCGTGGACTCCTCGGTGGCAGTATCCTCTGGCGGGGAGCTCTTCCTGCGCTTCATCAGCCTCACCTCCCTGGAATACTCTGTGAGCCCTGCCCCACCTCGGGTTCCTTTTCTCCTCTGCCCTCTGGCTGCAGGTATTCTCAGCTTTACCTGGACCTTCCCCTCCCCCTCATTTTGCTCTTTTCTTCCCAGGACTACTCCAAATGTAAAAAGATCATGATTGAGCGGGGAGAACTTTTTCTCAGGAGGATATCACTGTCGAGAAGTAAAATTGCAGATCTGTGCCATACTTTCATCAAAGATGGGGCGGTGAGTAGGTATCTTGAGGTTAACTGGGAGCAGGCACGTTGGAGTTAGACAATCCTGGGGTAAAATCCTGCCTCTGCCACTTACTTGCTGTGTAATCTTGGTGAGTTAACACTTAACCTTTCTGTGCTTCTGTTTATTCATCTGCTAAATGAGGGTAATAATAGCACCTACCTCATCGGGGTGTTGTGAGGATTAAGAAGAAGGTATGTGTAAGGACTCTGCACTGTGCCTGGCACACAGTAAGCACTAAATAAATGTTGGTATCATTATCCAGTTGTCATTTTAAACAGGCAGAGAAAAACACTGGGACAGACAGCACGGATGATTCTTGGTTTAATAAGATGTCTTACTAAGAAGTAGTTTTATTATTGGATATGCACTAAATTAATCTGAATTAAATCACCACAGAACAGCTCTTGTCACTGGTCAATTCTGAGTCTTCCTGCTGAAGGTCAGCACTGGATTATTTTACTTTAAACTTCATTTCAAATGCTCTTACAGAGATGCAATGCCAAGTGTTTAGAAGTGAGGAAAGGCCGGAGCTGAGTTAGGGCAGTCTCCCAGCACAGGGGCAATTAAACTTTTATGATGTCTGTCTCTCCATTGTGCCTCCTTCCTGCCAGCTAAGCCTCCACGGACCATAAAATTCTTTACTTGCATTTCGACTGAAATCTTGTCCTGTTTTATTAGCCTCTTCCCAACCTTTGAAGCATGTTATTAAAGAAATGACATAATAGATGTGAGTGGAACTTGTACAAAAGCCAGTTGCACACAGAGCCACTTCTAGCCAAGTGGAAGTAGGATTATGACTGCGGTCTCAAAGGGCTCTCCTTCTGGCCACACTGTCAGTGTTCCATGGGTTTCACTTGGAGTGAATCTACCTGTATCACGTAGACTAAATTTAGAGCAGAGCTGCTCAAATTTGAGCCTGTGGATGAACCACCTGGAGATCTTGTTAAATGCGGATTATGATTCAGTAGGTCTGGGGTGGGGCCAGGGAACCTGCTTTTCTCACAAGCTGTCAGGTGAGGCCCAGAAAGGAGCTAAGGAGCTGTGTCTGTCCACCTTGCATTGTGCAACCCTCTGTTCCTCAGAACAGAAGTTAAGTATCTGCAAATTGTATCTGGTCCACAAATGGGTTGTGTTTACCCCAAAGAATGTTTATAAATTTTGAAGAATTAGTTAACCAGCATTTAAATATTGGATTTTTGGATTCTCTAGAAAAATCAGATGATCTGACAACAGAGGGACCCAGGGACAACAACTAGAACTCAGCCCCACCAGGCCCACTGCATTTATTTATGCACCCTTCTTGGTGCCTGCAGGCTCAAGTGTGCAAACCATGTCTTAGAAATAGGCAAACCAACCCAAAGGAACCTAAGGGAGCCTTTAGGTACAAAGGCTCTTGCCCACTGCATGGGGATTCCACTTCTGTACCTGTTGTGGGAAGAGGAGACCCACAAGATATTGCTCTGGCAGAAACCTTTTCCAACTTGTCTGTGGGCTTAAAACTCAGACTCCTTTTTCTGATTATAGTTGACTTGTGAGAAAGCACACTGAAAAGCCTTAGGGTAGTAGGAGCATGCATTAGAGTGGCCCGAGAGGGTGGGCAGTCATTGGAAGCTTGTGCCCCTCTGACGGCTTTCTCGGTCCACAGAGAATATTAACTCACGCCTACTCCAGGGTGGTCCTGAGAGTCTTGGAGGCAGCTGTGGTGGCCAAGAAGCGTTTCAGCGTGTACATTACAGAGTCACAGCCTGACTTATCGGGGCAAGTATCTTTCCATTTCGTTACATGCCCACATTGTTTATTTTAAAAGACAAGCTGAGGATTAGGATCGTTGTATAAGGAGCCAGGACCTGGCCCCTGAACTGTCCATCAGCATTACTGGCTGTTCCTACCCCGGAATGAAAATTCCACTGTGCTTTACAGTAGATCACAGGACAGGATCTAGGGGTCCTACTTAGTAGTTGAATCAGAGGAACAGCAAGATTGTGTCAATTGAAAGATGTGTATCAAAGAACAGATAATTCGTATCTCTAGCTATCCAGCAAATAATGAAATAAAAATTTTCTTTTTTCTGAATTTGTATCTCTTACCCGGAGTCCCAAGACTATAGTTTTCCTAAAACTCATACTTCCTCCTAAAGTACCCAAATTTTTATTTCCTTAGTCCCGAGTCTTGGGATCTGCCCTTTAATCCATTAGTATTACCTGAGTTTCAAGCTAATATGATTTGTCATTGTCAGTTAAGTGACTCACTGTAACACCACTATGGGACTGTCGTGGATTTTCTCTGATGTCCTCAAAATGTCATTTTCAGTAAGAAAATGGCCAAAGCCCTCTGCCACCTCAACGTCCCTGTCACCGTAGTCCTGGATGCTGCTGTTGGGTAAGTGCCTTGCTTCCCTGGCAACAATTAATTGTCCTCACCCACTCCCAGGGTTGGCTTAGAGCAGGGTGTCCGGATTGAAGGTCTGAGTCCTACTCATAAAACTGCACTGGGTGGCATCCTGGCTCTTGGTAGCTGCGTTGAACCAACAAGCTCGTTACGAGGTCTTGACAATGTACACAGAGGACGGCTGGAGGAGGCTGGGAAAACTGGAAGTCTTTTACATAGTGTTACGGTGCAAAGGGCAGTGTAAGGTCAGCACCTGACTGGTGGTCTGGGTGTCCTTGGTGGCACTATGGGATTTTTCTTCTCATCCATGCAACTTAAACCGAGGTCACATGTCACTGTACCTCACCAGAGAAAACAGGAATAATAATCTTTTGGAAAGAAAACACATAAGGGAGATGAGTAAGTATGTTAAAGAATTCTACTATTAATAATTGCTCATTTTAAAAGGTAAATCGGCCTTCACCTTACCTGAGAGATTCTTAAATCGCCTAACACTTTTCTCCAACTTCAGATCACAGTCAGGTTTTTAAATTTTGGTTTTGAAATTTTGAAACTGAAGCAGAACAGAAAATAGAATGCACCTCATGTGGTAAAGATAAATACCAGGCCATGAAATTCTGGCTCATCTCATACATTTGCAAGCACGTTCTGGGTGACAGTGTGGCGTGTACCTCTCGTGGTGGGGTCATGATCAAAACCAGTTTTGATGCCCCTGGTAGAACTGGTGGTAGTGCCAGGGTTGACTTGTTAAGTATTCTTTTGAAGGAAGTTAGTTACAAGAGGAACTTAGAAGGTAAAAATGGGATAGTAATCTTTACAGGTGGTGATGCAACTAGTAAAAGCCAAAAAAATAACAAAACTTTTGTTTTTTAATTTCCTTAGCTATATCATGGAGAAAGTGGATCTTGTCATAGTTGGTGCTGAAGGAGTTGTTGAAAACGGCGGGATTATTAACAAGGTAGGAGCACTGGTCCTCCACAGTTCCTTGTTAAGGCATGGCGCTGTAGGGGGGACCCAGGAGATGGAAGCCGTGTCATGTGTCACGGTTCGGCCATCTAATCCTGCGTGGCCTCAGGACTTCGCCAGTGCCTCAGGTTGTCCCCCAGGGCCCATGTCATTGCAGTAGTTAGCCCAGCTTCGGTCAGATTTCCTTCTGCTTTGGAAACTAATCTATGTAAATTAGGGAATGTAATTCTACATTTTCTCCAAGCATGTCTTAATTGAAATTGGGTTTTGGAGTTGGTTTTCGTTTTTAATTGAACATATTAGACACCAATATAATGTTAAAATTTCTCTGTTTCTTAACCTGGAAATATTTCACAATGATTTGTGTCTGTGTGGTAAAATATAGGTAACATAACCATTTCAATCATTCTGAAGTGCACAGTTCAGCAGGATTTACATCAACTTCGTTGTGCAGCCATCACCACCTGCCACTCCCCCGAGCCCACTCTCCCATCCTTTCCCTCTCCGTGACTTTTGCCTGTTCTCAGGACCACGTGTAAGTGGAGTCATGCAAACCTTTCCTCTGGAGTCTGGCTTCTCTCATCCGTGCTGCCACACGTGTCAGAACTCCGTCCCTTTTTATGGCTGAACCATAAACAAATGTGTGTGAATAGCCCACATTTGTTTATCCAGGTCATCCATTGATGGACACTTGAGTTGTTCCTACTTCTTGGTTCTTCTGAGGAATGCTGCTGTGCACACGGGGGTATGGTTATCTGTCTGAGTTCCTGGTGTCAGTTCCAGGTGTGTCAGCACACACCTACGAGTCCAATTGCTGGGTCCTATGATAACTCTGCGTTTAGCTTTCTGAGGAACCACCGAACTTTTTCCACGGCAGCTGCACCACCTTGCATCCCCACCAGCAACATACAAGGGTTCCCGTTTTTCTGCATCCGCGCCTACACTGACTTGGTTTTTGTTTTTTTTTTTTTGTTTGTTTCTTTTTTTTGTTTTTTGTTTTTTTTTTTTTTTGCTTTTTGGTATGTGGGTAGCTCCCTGGCTGGGAATCGAACCCAGGCCTCAGTGCTGACAGTGCCAGCACCGAAGCCTTAAGCTACTGCACCATCAGGGAACTCCCTGACTTGGTTTTTGAAATACTACTTCACACCTGCTAGCCATCCTAACAGGTGTGAAGTAATAGCTCACTGCGGTTCTGACATGTGTTTCCCTAATGACTAAGGATCTTAAGCATCTTTTCATGTGTTTACTGGCCATTTGTATATCTTTGGGAAAATGTCTATCCTGTTGTTTTAAAAGATCCTCTTTAATTCCAAAGCCAGAATCACAGATATTATGTTCACCCATATACTGTTTGCTGCTTCCACTTCAGATGAGCTGTAAGACCTCATCCTTCTCCACTTTCTCTGACTTCCCAGATTGGAACCAACCAGATGGCCGTGTGTGCCAAAGCGCAGAACAAGCCTTTCTATGTGGTCGCAGAAAGTTTCAAGTTCGTACGGCTCTTCCCACTAAACCAGCAAGACGTCCCAGATAATTTTAAGGCAAGAGTTTGATGTATTTGAAGGGGTATTTGAGGGTAACTGAAACCTTTGAAAAAACGCTATGCTAAGAATATTTCAGTACATTGTTCACCTCCCATGGCTATTTTCTTCAGCACATGGGATACAAAGATAATTGGTGCTTGTTGACTCACCAAGTCTAATTTGTCCCCAGAATTTCAGTCTCTCGCTCACTTAAGCACTAGGTATGGGCTGAGGTGGCAGCTTTGGAGTCTACTGTCTGGGCCCAGCTCCCATCTCTACCATTACTGACCTTATGACCTTGGGCAATTCCTTTCCCTTCAAGCTCTGAACTTCAGTTACCTGTACAATGGGATAACAGTACTATCAGAGTTGTGACGATTCTGAGAGAATCCATGGGAAGAGCTTAGCACAGTGCCCGGCACACAGTAAGATCTCTACAGGCACTCTCACCTTGAAAAGCCTGGAGGAGTTTATCCTGGACATTAGTGAGGGGACATGTGGTATTGGGATTTCATTAAACTGGCCCTTGACCAGGAGGCTGCCGTGATCTGGCTTACTCAAGCCTCACTGCCGGTGTGCTGCTCAGCTGCTGCTCCCTGTTTGCAGAGAGCACTTTCAGGTAGGACAGAGCCCTGAACATGTTGGGGGCAGACTAACGTATGCTCCCTGTCTCCTCAGTATAAGGCGGACACTCTGAAGTCTGCACAGACTGGACAAGACCTCAGAGAGGAGCACCCGTGGGTGGACTACACCTCCCCTTCCTTAATAACTCTGCTGTTTACAGACCTGGGTGTGCTGACACCCTCAGCCGTCAGCGATGAACTCATCAAGCTGTATCTGTAACCACTGACCCTGTCCTGCCATGTACAGCTAATGGCATTAGGGTGGGGTGAGTAGCCTCTTGACCCCTTGGTGAGTCAAGCCAAAACTGAATTTTTTTTTTTTAATGAAGATTTATGGACTAAGGACTTAAAACCACAAGTCTTGGAGAATTTTTTATTCATTTCAGTCCCATTTAAGTATGCTCATGGTTCCCCAAAACTTCAACCTAAAGTGTGCTTAGTTTCCAGACACTTTCATTCATTTCCTGTTTCCGGAAATACGAGTTACATTATTGGCTACTTAACTGAGCAGAAAAGACGTGCCCAAGTCTCCCTCCCTTCATCTTCCCCACACTCCAGACCAATTTGCCAAAAGCATCAGAGCGTGGCAGGCCTGAGAAAGCAGGTTCCTAACTGCAGCCATGAGTCCCTCAGTGACAGACTGACAGCTGCCCAGGACATGTGACACGTGTGCTGCCTCACGAGAAAGGCAGGAAGCCCTGGTGGACTTGGCGTCAGGCTTCCAGGGAACAGGAGCCAGGGCTGCCACCCCCTGGACAGGATCAAGCCAAACAGAGTGGAAATCACACGGAGGACCCAGGAAGGCGGAAGGAGCAGTGAGCAGGAACATCCTATCCTGCAAGGCACCCCACCTTGGAGGCGCCTTCTAGAACGTCTGTAAACTTAAATTCTGTGCCTGTGACAGATGTGAACATTAACATTTTTGGGACCTGAACAACTTTTAAAAATTGTATTTGGGAACAAAGTTAGCATCTTTTCAAATAAATTAGGATTTTGATATGGTGTTGCATCAGTACTGAGAACTGACCCCAGGCCCAATTTTACTGGCCATGCTGGTGACGACACTATGTGGCCACATTCACACACTTAAGCTACAGCTGATTAAAAGGAAATCCATTTTATTCAACAGAGGCAAACAGTTTTCCTTCCCAGAACACGACTTGTGTCCTCTGTGCTTTCAGGTACCCCGCAATAAAACGGGGCGAGAGGCTAGTATGCAAAGAGGAAAACCCAGCTGTCTGTGCAGCCTGTCAAGAGAGGCAGCCCAAATCCAGGGGTCAGGGCTCCCGGGGAAGCCAGGCGCCTGAAAACACTAAGGAACTGCAGACACCTACAATCAAGTACACTTCAGCATCTATATGTTAAAAACTAAGTATAAAACAGCCCCAGAAAAATGAGCTCTTGAATTATAGCTGACGGTTGAAATAAACATAGACATCTAGTATTTACACTCAAATGTACATTTCCTTCTGCATTTCATGAGTGTGAAGCCCCTGTCTGAAAGGCTAGCTTTCAGACGCGGGGGGCTTGCTTCCGCCGCTGAGGTCCCGATGCGCGGCGAGCGCGAGCTGCCTGCCACGTGCCCCCCGCCCCCGCCACGGCGTCGCACTTGCGGCGGCGGCGGCGGCGGCGGCAGCTGCGGCGGCCGGCGGCATCAGCTGTCATCTTCCAGATCTGAGAGTCCCAAACCTGCTGTCTTGATTGGTCGTTTGCCACTTGTCAATAACCCCGTCTCAAATTCTTCTGCAGTGATTTTGCCTTTTTTAAACTTTTTCAAGAGCCTTGTGTCATTAAGGAGTTCCTCCATGTCCTCTTCGTCCATATCAGAACCCTAAGTGCAGAGAGACCAGCAAAGCACTGAATGTGTCAGCAAGGGTTCTAGGTGAAACAGCAGCTCTTACTTAGGGGCAGCACGCTTTCAGATCGGCTCCCACAGTGAGTTCCCACCCGAGGCACCAGCGTGATAGAAAATTTCAGAGCCCCACGCAATTGTAATTAAAAGATACAATGAAAGTCGTTCAGACTTCTAGGTTGAATATGTAATAAAACTACAAACTTTACCTCTTCCCTTTTTCTTTTATCATTCATTTTTTTCTTCTTCTCCTTTTTGGCCTTCTGCTTTGACCAAGCTTTATTTTTTATCAATTTTCTTCTCCCTTCATTTTCTGCTTTCTCTTTTTTTTGTTGCTCCAGTAGTTTCTTCCTCTGCTTTTCTCTAGTTTTATCTTTAAATGGAATGGTGTCTGTGTTAACGTCCACAGGCACAAAGTCTGGAAACTGCTTCCCCCTCAGCTCTGGCATCCTGGGCATCCTCAGCAGGGCAAAGCCTCGAGCGAGACCAGCGAAATCCAGATCTAATAAACCAGACACCAGGGTCAGCACGCCCAGGGCAGGATGCGAAGAAGCCGCACGTGGAACGTGCCTAGTAATACCACTTTTTCTAACCAAATGACCTAATGGATTCATTTTTAAATAATTACATGTTTACCAAAAAGGAATACTCTCAAACCCTAGGAAGACTTCCTGTTACGTGTTTAGAAAACATGAACCTGACGTATGCCTAAGATTTTTATAAGACAAAGCCATTTCATACTCGGGAAACCATCAGGTAGTTATGATGGAGCCAAAATTACATGAAGAAGAAGTCCGACTTACCCTTTAGTCTGAAGATGAGGTTGCATTCGTGCTTCGCATACGCCTGGACGTATGACACAAAAGCTCTCATGCCCTTTCCAAACACAGCTCTGTCGGCCAGGGCCATGGACTTGAGCTTTGGAAGGAGGTCTGCTGTGTTCTTCTGGAGTTTCATCTCCTGCAGGGGGCACTGCACAGAGACCGTTCTCACTTTCTCTGGCTGCAACCGCCTCATCCCCAAGCCTCCCGCAGCAGAGCTGGTGCCAGTAAAACCAAAGGCAAAACAGCTCATTTCCATCTCAGGTCAGAGGCTGTGAAGCCCAAATCCAACTCAAGGATTTTACTTGGTCCAGAAAATACTTTGAATTTTTTTTGTTGTTCTTTTGCATGTGGGTAGTTCCCTGGCTGGGAATCGAACCCAGGCCGCAGCATTGACAGCGCCGAAGCCTTAGCCACTACACCACCAGGGAACTCCTATTTTGAATTTTTTAAAGAAAACTTTTTAAAATCAGATTTCACATAACAACCTTAACTTCTGGTTAGAAAGTAAAGCAGCACGTGGTGCAGATTCCCAAACAGTGACAGTCAGCTGGGGCTGAGCAGTGGCTGCCACCCTGGGTGAGGCTGGCATCTCTCCACAGCCTTAAAGCCACCAGGTCCCTGCACTTACACCACCCGCCTGGCCCTGTGAGTTCCCAACCCTCAGTCTAAGTGCTGGACCGCCTGCTGGAAAAGAGCACTTCCAACTACCCTACGTGAGAAGGGAAGACGACTTACTTTTTGGTTAATTGCAAGGAAACTGACGTAGGACTCTTCCATGGGAAGGAGGAACACGAGAGCGCTGCCACCGTGGCCGATGCGGGCTGTGCGGCCACAGCGGTGCACGAAGGCACTGTGAGGGAACACGGGCCAGGGACACGGTCACCAGGTGACCGTGGCTCAGCACAGGCCTGGAGCCGCCAGACTCCACAGCTCGATCCAGCTCTGCCACTTCCTCGTGTCGAAACACAAGAGTCGGCAATTAAACAAACACACACTGCAAACCAGACAGGACCCTGTACGACATTTAACTTGAACCACAGAGCTTTCAAGTTTATTCTCCTCTGATGATGCAGGTAGGACATGGTCCTAACAGAAAACGTGGGAAATAATGAAAAATATGGCAAGGTAAATAAAGAGGACCTGGAAGCCTTCCACAAGAAGTAACCATCATCACTGCTGGGGGTGACAGTTACAGGGTTTTCTAACGTTGGGAAGCACTTACTAGGAATACATTCATATGCTTGCTTTGGGAGAGTAACTGAAATTTTCATACATGGTGTTATGTACCATTTTCCTTGAAATATTCCATCGTGTACATTTCTGCAAGAACTTTAAAAAGTACTTGAAAACACTTTTAATTGCTGTGTAACACTGTTATCACTACTGACGTACCAGTGATTGTCCGAATCACCTATTCTTGCCATTTAAGATCGTGTTTGACAACGGTCATTTTGTTTTACTTCCTCAGGATTCCTGTTTCGTGGACTAGATTCCTAGACCAGGGAACATTTTGTCATGCTGTACCTTGCACTGCTGGGAGGGTCATACTGCAAAACCCAGTTCACTTCGGGAATATCTATTCCTCGGGCCATCACATCAGTGCACACCAAAATCCCACTAGAAAATGAGAGAACACCATTCTGAGGACAAGTCACCATTCTCACCGCCACCAAGTTTGCCGATCTCAGTGATGACAACAATAATATACAGGTTCCAGAATCTCTCACAGAAGCAAATATTTAGTAGTAACATGTTCATTTTTTCTTCCTCCTAAGACTTCCTAGGGCATTAGAAATTCCCAATGAAAACAGAAGGGAGAGGAGATGGTGAAAGGATTTCATATTTCTACGTGAAAAAAGAAACTGGAGACGGTCTAATCCTTTCTAACCCTTTAAAAACACAAGCAAGTTTTCCTTTCCTGATTGAGGTGTAACAGTGGGTTACACTTTGCTCAAGAGCGCTTTCATCACAGCCAGGATGCTCGATGATAAAGAAAACCAGCAAAGCATCATTTCCATGCACAAACACAGCCAAATCCGGTCCCTGAGAGACACGTTCCCTACTGTGCAGTCATGGGCTTGAGGACCCACCTGCCGTATTGAATGGTTTGCTCCTATCCGCTCTCTGCTCTAGTCACCCACCCCCGCTGGCCAGGCCCTGGGCCAGATACTGTGAAGTCCAGTATCTGGAAGTCCAGGAGTGACATAGCATAAGGTTCCTGTTCTTACGGAGTGTAGGATCGAGCAGGAAAGCTGGCAGACAGCTAAGAAAGGCTGTGCAGCCAAGGGAGCAGGGTCAGGTCAGAGGGATGGGCCCTGGGCACCGAGGCAGAGAAGGAGTGATAACAGGCGGAGGATAAAGAGGGCTCCAGGCAGGGAAGACGAGGCACATGAAGGGTCAACGGCAGAGGGACATGCAGACATGCAGGTTGCTCTCCCTGCCAGGCTCACCCACCTCTGCAATTTGCGGAAGTCCATGAAGATACTGTTGCGCTTATGTTTCATCTTCCCATGAATACACATGACCTTCACGCCCTTCACCAGGGCTTCTAGAGCCTTCCCGTAGTATTCCACACAGGCACAGGTGCTACAGGAGGGACAGAGGCTTAGTTGTGGCCATCAGTCCTACAACTGGGAGAGGGAGGCCATGAGCACCCTCAGGAGAATACAGACGATAGCTATGAACACCATCCACAGCTCAGCACAAAATCTTGAACCCTCTCTGCGAAGAAAAGACTAATCTTTTGACAAAATCCCTAAACATGAGTTAAAACCCCAAGCATGTATTCCCACTGTCTAAAGATGTTTGAGCAAGGGCATCTCCCTGGCCCAAGAGACAAATGAAACTAAAGCAGCTGTTTATAACAAAAACATGACATCTTAAATATAGTTTTGTAAGAATTCAAAGCATGCCGCCTCCTTTGGGGAACTGCTTCTTCCCCCATTCATGTGACACCCCCCCAAGGCCTCAACAGGTACCCCAAGTCAGAACAATCAGATCCTCTCCTAGATATTTGGTCTCGGCTTTGAGTCACCCAGGGACAAAAAGAGAGCAGGGTCATCCCACTGAGGATGTGCCCTAAGGAGGTGGCCACGGAGATCTCTGGGGCTCCCCAATCCTGTCTTCCTAAGAGCTAAGCACCCAACTTTCTCTTTGAGTCTATGAGTTGCCTATGTGGCCCCCTTCTAATAACGTTCCCCCTCAAACCTCCTCTGGTTTGAGGGGATTCTAACGTGACAGCTATGAGAGTGTGTGTGTGTGTTAACGTGATGGCTATGTGAGGGTGGGTGTGTGGGTGTGTGTGTACCAGTTTATATTTTTTAACTGTGGGTCAATATAGCTAATGCATTTTATTGGTTCAATGACAGATGGAAAAGAAATTCTTTTGATATTGGCAAAAACCACCACCACAGGTGTATGTGGCAGATGGCGGGAAAGCCCAAAGAACACATCTGTTACTATCTTGCATTTGGACAACAGGACAAAGCCCACGGTGGCAGACGACGGGTGGGCTGCCATTCCCAAGCGCCTCCTCCGCAGCCTCCCTCACTACAGAGGCTGGGACACTCCCTCCACCTCTTGATGTGAGGCGCTGCTATGACCCCGCCTTGGCCCATACAATGAAAGCAAGACCAGCCCGGGATGGCTGGGTCTGAGAAAGCGGTTTTCTCTTCTGATTAAAAAGGACGGACACAGCTAACACTGCTCTTCCCACTCTCTCTGCCCCTCCTCCTTCCTCGGCTTTCCACGCAGACAGGACAGCGGGTGTGACAGTGATGTCTTGAAACTATGGGGTAACACACAGGAAGGAGGGGCCAAGACAAATGCAGGAACATTGACCTTGACATTGCTGAGACATAACCCAATATCAGAAACTGTCTACCTCTGGACTTTTTTCTACAGGAAAAAAATAAACCCCTCCTGTTTGAGCCATAGAAGATGGGTTTTCAGTTATTTGCATCCAAAAGGATTCCTAACGGGGAAAACCATCCTAAATGGAATTCTGCATCTGAGGGCTCCTTGCATCTGCATTTTTGGGGTGTGGCAGAACCCCAACTCCCCTATGCAGAGTCCAGAGGCATTACCTGAAGAAGACAAGATGCTTTTCCTGCTTATGACTGCGAAGAAAATGTACCAGCTGGTTAAATTTCTCATCAGCCTTACATACCTACAAAACAGAAAGGAAAATTTTAACAAAAAACAAGTTTATAGATAATAATAATCCACTATTTTCAGTTTCAGCCTTAAGTTTTAAAGATTCTAATTTCCTGCACAAATAAGATACTTTCGTCAGAATGTTCATCAGTTTACCTAGCTCAAAATAAACATCAGGATGTGTGCTGACACACACAAGTCACAAAATGTATAACTAAAAAACACAGCATCACTTAATACAATAGTTCCCAAAGGCAATCCATAGAGGCAGTGCCAGGTTGGCAGTGACAACACCTCCAGGGTAGGATGTTAAAATGCAGATGAGGGCACTGCAGGTCTAGGACTGGACCAAGAATCCGCATCATGTAAGAGCTCCCAGGAGACTCTCATGTGTAACCAAGTTCAGAATCACTGCTCTAAGGTGAACACAGGTTTCCAGAAAGGGATGTACCTAAACATGTGAAAGGCCTCCACGGACAGACTGCACTCAGCAGTCCGGGGGAGCATCACCCAGACTCACCATGTAATAGTTCTCCAGGCGGCAGGGCGTTTTCTGGGTGCTGCTGGCGGCCACACCCTTCTCCTTCACCGAGATCCGCACGGGGTTCCGCAGGCCGGCTCTCACCAGGTTCTCCACCTCCTGCGTCTGAGTGGCGGAGAAAAGGCCCGTTCTCCTCTGCTTTGGCAAAAACTGCAGGATGGTGTTTATGCTAAAAAATAGAGGGTGTGAACTTAACGCCCCCTTTATCAGGATAACCAACAGACAGTCATTGTGATACTAAAGACGTCTTTAAAAAGAATGAAAGACACACCATCACAATATTTTGAGAGGTGAGATTACAGGTGATTTTTATTTCTTCGTCTCATTTTTCCAAAGTTTCTCCAATACAAGCATATAATTTTACTTTCATAATGTGAGTCAATTAAAAGAAGAGAGTAAAATTAAGTCATAAAACTTTTCCAGACTAAATACCACTGAACTGTATACATTTTAAATCGGCGAGTTATATATGAATTATATCCCAATAAAGCTATTTATTGGAAAGACATTTTATAAGAAACCACACAGAAAAATGCATCTTATGAAGACAGAATCTGAAGGACCAAACCACTTAACGCTCTGAAATTCTCATATGGCCGCTAAGGACAGTCACCAGGAATTCCGTCCTGCTCCCCTGTACACAGCCCAGTGTCATCCAAAGCCAAGAAAGTCCAAAATCGCGTACCTCGCCTCAAAGCCCATGTCCAGAAGTCTGTCTGCTTCATCCAACACCAGGACATCAAGGGACCTCACACAGCTGGCCAGGTCCAAGCCCTCGGCCTTCCTCCGGAACATGTCCTCCAAGCGGCCTGGCGTTGCCACAATGATGTTCCCACTTGGAAAACAGAGTCAGCATTTATGCACTCTCTGATCCTGGGGATATCTGTGATTCCAAAAACCAAGTTCTGTATCCTCCTCCACCCCACCAAACGTCACCAAGATCCCGGTGCAGACAAAGGGGACAGCAGAGTGGGAGGGCAGTGCTACAGGGAAGGAACTGTGTGGGTCCTGAGGGAGACAGGTCTGGGCTCCATGCTGAGACCTGAGGCTGGGGACAGCACACTCCAGGCCACAGCCTGTTTCTGTGACATTTTACTGGCAGGCACCCATACCCCTCTGTTCACGTGTGGTCCCTGGGGACTTTCATACTACACAGCAGAGCTGATGGTTGTGACAGAGACAGGGTGGTTCACAAAGCTAAAATAGTTACCACCTGGTCCCTTACAGAGGTTTGCAGACCCCTGACCTAGAACACGTCCCTCAACCACTGTAGGCCCTGGTAACTCATCCATAAAATGAGAATGTTAGCCGAAGTGGAAAGTTTTATGTAAAGATCACAAACTGGCAGACTAAAGGCCAAATGTGGCCCCCAGGCTGGCTGACCTGCAAGTTGTTTTTTAAAATGTGAATTACATGCCAACAGTTAAAAAATCTGGAGATAACACCCCAAAATTTAGAAACCTATATTCTTTTTAAAAATTCAAAATCTGGCAAGGCTGAGCCAGAGTCCCACCTGGCAACTCTCAGCTGGAGAAGAGGATGCGGGCACCTCCCAGCCACTTGCTCCCCATCCCCACACGGCCCTGCCACACAGCTGTGTTACCCCTCTGACCCTGAAGGAACCTCAGTGTGCGACCCCCCCTGAAAAGCTGGAACACAGCGAACCCCAATAAAATGCAGCTCTCTAGGAGTATTCACCAAGAGTGGGTGTAAAAGCTATCGCTGCTGTTCGCGAACCTTATTCATGGTGGGGCTGAAAGCCACCACGTGTTCCCATGCCATCCAAACGTGCATCAAATACCTGCTATGCACTCAGCACCAGGCAGGCTTCAAAGACAGACACCAGCCCCACTCCCCCAAGCCTCCTGCACATGCAAAAGGGCCGGGCCCCCACAGGACCCAGGGAGAGCCAGGTCACTGCAGCGGCAGGGCGGGTGGCAAGGGGGTGGCAGTGGAGAATGGTGGCCTTGCAGGCTCTGTGCTAACATTGTCAATGAGTGACAAGATCAGACTGGCATTCTGAAAAGGCCACTTTGGATTATTAGAGGGCAAGAGGAGAAACACCAATGAGAGGGAGGACACCACTACAGGATCCAGAGAAGGGAATGGGAGCGGTGGCGGCAGAAAAGTTGATGGGTTAGAGATATGCTTTGGAGAGAGAATGCAAGGACTCGGTGATGGTCAACTATGGGCTGGGGGGACTGGAGGGGATGGTAAGGGGTCAAGGTCGACTCCCAGCCTTCAGGGGCACCCCGTGGGTAGACAGATGAACAGGGAACTCCAGATGAGGGGCAGGTTTGGGGAAGAAAATTCCAAGCCCCTATTTCACACATGTTTGCAACAGCTGCGAGATGCTGCAGGAGACAAATAGATGTCTGAGGTCTGGGGCTCAGGGAGAGGTCAGACACCACCCAGGAAGGATGAGACCGCTTAGAGAGCCCAGAGAAAAGCAAGGGCCCTGAGCCCCACGCTGTCACCTGGGGGAGCCCGGGGCCACACCCTGACCACCCTTCTCCTGCAGGGATGAGGCTTCCTGGAGGACACTGTTCATCAGGGCCAAAGGGAAGGAGCCAGTGAGCAAACTGGGAGGTTAGACTGGAGGAAAACACTCCTGGGGAGAAAGGTGGCTGCTGCAAGAGGAGCTTCTGGTTAGGCCCAGATCATGCCCCAATTCCTCCTGGGTTCAGTGCCATGAGCCAGCAAAGAAACGAGCAGAAGCAGGCAAACTTACCCCCGTTCCTTAAACCTCACCACATCTTCTCCGGGATTCCTGCCTCCAATCCAGAGAATCTGGCTAAAACAAGAAACAAGCCTTTGAGCAGGTCAAGCAAAATCACAGCTATGGCTACTAGGGACACTCTCTCCAGGTTACCTGAACTGTGGGAAGGGCTTCGTGAAATGCGACAGGACCTCGTCTATCTGAATAGCCAGCTCTCGAGTGGGCGTGATGATGATGGCTCCAACCTGGCCACGTGGGGGAAGGGACATGATGAGCAGTGCACGGGGCTTGCGAGCTACACACCCTCCACCCCATGGAGGAAATTCCCAAAGGAAGACTTCCTGGGACCGCTCAGCAGCATCGGCGCACTGCTTTGAGTCCCAGTCAGTTCTCATCATTCACAGCAGCTCTGCTTTACAAAGGGCCCAGTGAACACCGAGCCACCGCTCCCAGGGCAAGTACAGGGTGAGGGTCCTGGGAGCCTCTGGTCACGCTTGTCAAACAATCAATACACAGCTTGTTTTATGTGAGTTTCTGTTTTAAGACCTTACTCAACAGCCAAGAGCAGACTGATAAAATTTGCCTCTCCTGTTTTTGTTGTTAGACATACCTCGATTGAAACTGGTTCTGTGTGGTCACATGGTATCTCCCCTCCATCATCCCTGACGCTGAACGCACAGATGCGCACAGTTCACACCAACATGGAAGTGTTCAGACCAAAACACAGTCACCATGACCCTCCCAGCCGAGGCCTGAATTGTGAATTTTTTCACCCGAGGTGATCCCATATGGCGGTGGTTCCATGGACTGTCCTTTTCTTCCCAGGGTCATAATGACAGATCCAAGTTTCATCACCTGGAACTATCTTCTTTAAGGAGTGCTCACCTTCTTTTTCATATCATCCCAGGAGTTCCCAAGAAAAGGGAACTCTGCCCCAGTTCCCCATCTTTGAACCGCCTTACCCAGCATCTCATGGTGCTCACATCAACACGCTGATCACCGTAAATGGCTTGCATTCGTCAGCGAATTCCAATTAGAGGACCTTTCCCTACTGACACTGAATTAAGAACTCAATAATGGCACACTGTGTGAACCGAGCGGCTGAACACCCGTCCATGTCGATGTGCACTCGGCGAAAACTGTAAGCATCTGTGTGTGCAAGGTCAAGAGTGATGGAGGGGAGCTACTACATGACTATAGAAACGGTCATATCCAAAAATGTCTAATACATCAGTTCCCAAGTGGTGGTACAGGCGCCCCCAGGGGTATGTGCTGGGCCATTCAGGGGGGACACAAAAAATAATCAGTAAAAGTGAAAAAATGCAAAATGTGGAGGTTCCCTGGCAGTGTAGTGGCGAGGCTTTAGGCCGTGTCCTGGGTTCGATTCCCAGCCAGGGAACCACAAAAGGGAAAAAAAAAAAAAAAAAGCAAAACGTTAGTCATAGAATAATAAATGTTAAGTTTGAATCACTGTTATTGGAGATACTTCACAATTAGATCACATCAGTGAATGATTGGTGAGGGCGTGGCTATGAACCCTTCCCTAAAACTGCCCTTCTACCAATCGTTATAGTTTTAGAACAATCCATGCACAATTTCTTGAACTTCCCCAAACATAAACACACCCACAGCCAGACTGTTTGACCAGTTTAGTTACTGAGTAAGAGTAAGTGCATTGTCTTTGTGATTCTTTTCAAGTAGTTTTTTTATTTAATGTTTAAATACTTGATCATTATCAATATTTAACTGTTATGAATATTATAAATTAAATCTGTGGCTTGTACTTTAGTGTAGTCATTTTTCTTTCCTAACTTATTACCTCGTTTCCACTATTTTACATTAAGACAGACACTGAACAAAAGTGTATTTAAAAATAGCTGTTTTGGGAGTTCCCTGATGGTGTAGTGGCTTAAGGCTTCAGCGTTGGTGCTGTCAGCGCTGCGGCCTGGGTTCGATTCCCAGTCAGGGAGCTACCCACATACCAAAAAGCAAAAAAATAAAATAAAATAATAAAAATAGCTGTTTTAAAAACAAAGGGTACAATGTATAGAAATGGATTTAAAAGGGGTGCACATGTGGGAAAGGTTGGGAACCCATGGTCTAATGTAACAAAAAACATTACAGTGGAGGCAAAATTTATCACCCTCAGCCGACAGCACTGACGTCAGACTCTGTAAGGCACGTCACTGGTTAGTGTCTCTGAGCACATTCCCAAGCACGGGACACTAAACAGTGCTTCTGCACTACACTTGGGACCATTCTAAACACTGAAATCACCAACCAAAAAGCACAAATCTGCAGTCAGCAGACTGTGAAAAGGGCCCCTGTTCACGGCGTGAGAGCTGAAGGCCAGGCAAGGCACAGAAGCACGGTGGGTGCAGCCCTGCGGAGCTGCAGATGAATTTCAACCAGTAGGCAAAGTCCCGAGTACAGAATCTGCAAATAATGAGGACAGGCTCTGCTTCTTTTTTTAAATTGCCTTCAAGCTGTTGACCAGCTTCTTACTCAGCTGTAAACTCTGCGAAGTGCAAACAAATCACTAGGCTATCCTCACCTGGTTCTTTTTTAACTTGTCTTCCCTCCTCAGAAGAATTTCCAGGATGGGGATGACAAAAGCGAGTGTCTTCCCACTCCCTGTGACCTGCAAGGGGAGAAGGCGTTGGCTGGCTTTACGTCACCGTGCACGTGGAGGGCAGACAGGGCAGGCTGCACTTGCACAGGCACTCACCGCTTCCGCAGCAACATCTTTGTTCCTCAGGAACAGAGGGATGGTTGCAGACTAAAGAGAGATGGCGAAGCACTGGTTAGAGAATGCCACAACTCCACAGAAGCGGCCAAAGGCCTGCAAACGGACTGGGGGGCGTTGGGCCAACCCCAAAGTGGACTCTGAGTAGAGTCACCACAAGGTACCATGGCAGCAGTGTCTGCACAGGAGAAAGCGAGCCGAGCTGGGATTAGGGAGTCCTGACTTCCAGGCCTGCCTGGCCCACTTTCCTCTCTGGACCAGGAAGGGTGTGAAGACCCTCCCAGCCTTCCTCATCTCAGTATCCAGTACCACCATCTACCATGCTGCTAAGGACAGAAAGCTCAGGGTCCCTCCAGATTCCTCTCTTTTGTAAGCCCCTCATCTGGTCCCTCAGCAACCCTAATGCTCTTTCTTGAACTTGACTTTTCAACATCCACTTGGGAGTTCCCTGATGGTGTAGTGGCTTAAGGCTTCGGCGCTGGCTCTGTCAGTGCTGCGGCCTGGGTTTGATTCCCAGTCAGGGAGCTGCCCACATACCAAAAAGCAAAAAAAAAACAAAAAAAAAAAAACAAAAAAAAAAACATCCACTTCTTGGGGAGTTCCCTGGTGGTGCAGTGGCTAAGGCTTCGGCGCTGTCAATGCTGTGGCCTGGGTTCGATTCCCAACCAGGGAACTACCCACATGAAAAAAATAAAATTAAATTAAAAAATCTTGGGAGTTCCCTGATGGTGTAGTGGCTTAAGGCTTCGGTGCTGGCGCTGTCGGTGCTGTGGCCTGGGTTCAATTCCCAGTCAGGGAGCTACCCACATACCAAAAAAAAAAAAAATCTTTAAAAATTTTTTAAAAATATCCACTTCTTCCTCTCCACTTGAAGCCACCACCGTTTCTCACTGACAGTGGCCTTCTAACCAACCTCCTCACTTCTCCTCTTACCCCTGTAAAGTCCACTCTCTGCACAGCAGTCACATCCCTTCCTTCGCTGCACAGCTTCCCATTTAAGACAGCTTCCCGCTGCATTCAGAACACGACCCAAGCTCCTACAAGACCCTGCGCTGCCCGGACCAGGCTCTGCTCATCTCTCACACTAGTCCTGCCGCTCCAGCCGGAAAGGCCTGCCTTCTGTTCCTCAAGCCCACCTCCTGCCCCAGAGCATTTGCGCTGGCATTTCCCTCTGCTGGAATTGCCCCCATCACCCCACAGCCAGCTTCTTCCCAATCACTCAGGTATCAGCTCAAAGACAGGTCCGCAGCGAGATCTTCGCTAACACCCTTTCCTACCTCCTACCCCCTACCCTGTGCCTTGTCACTGCCGTCACGTCAGTCTTGTTTCCTTCACAATACTCATCAGCAACTGAAATTACCTTAGTCCTTTACTCCTTCCTCTCTCTCCTGCATCAGAAAATACGGCCCCCATGAGTAGGGGCCAACACTGCAAAATCCCCAGAGCCTTAAAAAAAAAAAAAAAAAAAAAAAAGAGTACCTGATAGGCCCTCAATAAATTTCTTGGGAAAAAAAAAAGGAATAAATTGGGCCAGAAGCTTCACTTAACCCACAATAACAACAACAACAACAGGTAACATTTAGTGAGCTAGCTCCCATTGTGCCCAACATTGTCTTATGCAACACCCGCAACGACCCTATGAACGACCCAATGTTGTTTTTGTCATAGCACAGAGAAGGAAAGTCACTTGCCCGAGGTCTGACAGCTGGAGGGGGCAGGGCCTGACTATGAATCAGGCACTCAGGCCCTAGCAGCCAAAGGCGCAGGCGGGTAGCGGTGTGAAGACCCCGGCACAGGTGCGCCGCCGCTGCCTCTACCCGCCTGAGCCATTAGCCAGCTTGGCATCACCCGAGTCTGGGCAGCCTGAAGACGTGGCCGAAGTCCCAGCGGGAAGGGCGCAAACGACAGGATGCGAGCCCTAATGCTAACAGCGACCGGCCGCGTCCCATTCAGCAGGTGCGTGGCCCGCTCTGAGCCGACCTTTCTCCCTCTGCCCCCAGCGCACCGAGGACCCTTCCCCGCCCCCGGGCCGCGCCGGGTACCTGCACCGGCGTCATGTACGGAAAACCCAGGTCGCGCAGCACACCCAGGACCCGCGGGTGCAGCGGCACCGGCAACGACTCCCAGGACCCCTCCGTGACGTGCTCCATGGTGCTCCCAGCCGCCGCCTCTACCGGGACGACTCAGAGGCTAGGACAGCGAGCACTTCCGCTTCCGGCCGCCTACTGAGCCGGCCAGGAACCGTGCTGGCGCAGCTAAGTTCCGGAGGGCAGGGAAGGCGCCCTGGTCTCAGGAGAGTGGAAAGCCAACACCTGCCAAGAGAACGCGGGCGTCGGGGGCCAGGCCAGAGTGGCGGGGGCACTTTTCCACGCCCAGCAGGCACTTCTGCCCCAGGGATTCTGCCCCGGTTCTCACTTTCTCCGCCAGCCGGAGGCAGGGGGCAGCACAGGACCGCGTGCTGGCCGAAGGACAGTGAGGCTGGAGTGGACAGAAATGCACCCCAGACCCGGCGCCCCAGGTTAACGGTAATGCAAAATAGGGCTAACGGTGGGGGTCCAGTGCCTGGGACATAATGTTGGTTTACTTCCGAGGAAGTTACAGTGAGACTCCCAAACAAGAACACCATCTTCTCATTCCAGTGTTCACCGAACTCACATCAAGCTCTGGGCTCCTAGAGACAGACCTTCTCCAGCTGTGTGCGTGGCTTGCTTCCTCACATCCATCAGGGCTTTTCAAATGCCTTCCTCTTTCCTAATCACTACAACCGCTGACCCATAGCACATGGAATCTGCCCTGTAATGTACAGATTCGCTTCATCTCCCCCCACTAAACGTTAAATTCCATGACAATGGGGGCGCTTTCTCTATTTTCTTTCTCAGTGACTACAACTAGTAGCAGTCAATACTTGGGAATGAATAAATGAAAATAGTACTCATGCAGACTCCAATCATCTCAAACTGAATGAAATGAAAAAAATAGAAGCTCAAGGCAACACTTGCACTGAAATATGTTCATCACATCCTCAACACATCTTTGACAAGTGTTTTATAACATGGGACCCCCACAGATAGCTCTGAAAGCAAAGGCAGAGAGAAAGTACAGGGGCATGTGCATTTGGGGCTCCACTTACTATTTTCTGAACTTTGGACCCTTTCCAGGTCTGTTTCCTTAGTTCCAAAGTAAGAATTATAATAGCACACCCAAGGTAACTGTGACTCTGAGGAATAAATGAGACAGAGTCTCATTTATAAAAGAGTAACATTTATTGAGCACCATGCTCAGCGCTGAGCATGGTGCTCAATAAATGTTACTCTTTCTTAACAGCAGGCCCGTAGTGTGATGAAGAGGCAGAGTTTCTAAAAGCAGAGATCTACTTTATGGTTTCCCCAACCACCTTCCATTGGGGAGCCTTGGACAAATCATTTAATCCCTCTTAAACTTATTTCCCACATCCACAAACCAAATGGTTGAATGAAAATCATTCAAAACTTTTTCAAATGAAAAAGTACTTAAAAATGTTAACACTGATCCATCAACAAAGAAACCACAGAGAGAAACCTAAAATAGGGTTCCTATTTACTGTCCTCAAGTTTACAGACATAAAAAGTAACCTTTATAACAGGCATTATTACTCAGAAAGCATGGATATTGCCTCATTTAAAATATGAACAGAGGGAGTTCCCTGGTGGTGTAGTGGCTTAAGGTGCTGGTGCTGACAACGCTGAGGCCTGGGTTTGATTCCCAGCCACCCATGTACAAAAAAAAAAAAAAAAAGAACAGAAAGTTGATAGATAACATGTGAATCTGTCACTGATATATAAAACACAGAATATTAAGACTGTTTTTAAAAAGAATTGTTTATTTACTGAACCTGGGGCAGATTAGATACACAACCAATTTTAAATTTACATATTTTAATTCAATTTCAAAGTGTTTTCTCACACACACAAAAAAAATTGGCATGCAACAGTTGTCCTAAGGTAACAACAGTCACCTTCAACTGTTGCAAGTGTTTTCACCCAAAGTTGAAAAATTGTTTATCCTGAACATGAAAACCTGTAACAAATTTAACTTAATTATGTAAAACTCATTACTTGTAGGTTTACCCCTGCAAAGATCCAAGAAAATGCATGAGTAACTAATATACATCAGTCACACAACATAATCCTGGATCACGTTGCTCCTTTAATTTTGAAACCATCATCAGAGACCAAGAGAAACTCATTTTGTTTTACACAAAACAAAATTCACATGTGCCAGAAAAGACCCAAGAAAAATAAAAAAAAAACAAAACCCTAGTACTGGACAGTGATGTTCAGTACCCTAATTAAAGAGTGGCCAAATACCACTGATCCAAAATAGTGGCTGTATATCACTGCCATGAAACCAAAGAGACTTAAAAAACCCTTTGCCATCAGAAATCCAGATTTTTCCAAATACTTCACGAAAGCATACCTCCTACGTGCCACGAGCAGAGAAAGTGGATGTGCCAGCATAGAAAGAAAAAGAGCTACCATTAGCTGAAACACCCAGAGAATTGGCTTTAATAGAGACTTCTTACAACAGGCAGAAACCAAAATATGGTTATTAGCTGCTTGTGCCATCAAATTAAGTACAGGTGAAATCCTAAGGTTCAAAGTAAAAATTTAGGGGGTGGGGGGAATGTTATTGGGTTAAGTCTTATCTTTAAAACAAAAACAAGGTAAGCAAAGTATAAAATACCAACCTGGTAGCATTACTCCAAAGTCACAGAGCTCTGCCGTTAGGTGGGTAGAAAATGTCACGATTCGGACTGTTGTTTCTCATAAGGACTCAACAAAATGATTCTTTAATGACCTGAACTGCAGGCTACGGGGTCCAAAGAATGCAGTCATTTTAGTAAACTACTATCCTGAACAAACTGCATTTTATTATGACAACAAAAGAACTATATGCCTACATTTCATTTACAGTGTTCGAGCTCTGGAAGGACCTGGATAATGGAGGCAGAATTCGAATAAGAAATTGTGCCAATCAAATGTCAAATTTTCACTATAACTTTCCTAAAAAGGTGTTTTTCCGCCATATCTATTCATCACAAAGAAACATAAGCTGTGAATGTACAATTCAGAAAATAAAAACATACAAACTCATGACATTATTATGACCAAGATGTTTGGTAAACAGTGAATTATGAGTTTCGGATCATCAGGAAAAGGCTTTTTAAACAACCCTCCGGACTTCAAAAAATCTCTTCAGGTAGTAGATCTGTCCCAATGTCATGGCAACTAGAACAAGAGCTTCAAAGAAGGACCAAAGGACCACTCTGCTGTTTGTGTTGTCATTGACTGTTGGAGACAAACAAAAAAAATTCAACAAAAAACAAAAAAACAGAAAGAGAAGAAACCATGTAGGCATCACAAACTATCCCCTCGTCTTACTCTGTGTTAAAGCAGTATTTGCACACCATTCACAGTAAACACTTTTGTCCCCAAGTAACTCAACTACTTAGAAGCAGGGAATTTTAGATTTAAATGGGAACTTAAAGTTTCACATAGTCAAGCCCACTCTGATTACAAATAGGGAACAGAGAGGGAAAGTGACTTGCCCAAGGTCACACCACTAGGGTAAAAACTCAGTCCAACACCCTATCTCCCTCATACTGCAATGTCCCATCATAATCCTTTTTGCTAAATCAGAAATTTGACTTTAAAAAAATTATAAGATTATTTAAGACCAGAGTTATCAAAAAAGCACTACCTACCAAGTCCAAGTGTATATAGGTCTAAGTGTCTTTTTCTTTAAACATTTATTCAACAAATTATTTATCGAGCACCTACTATATACTTGGTATTTTTCTAGGTAGGGGAGATTTCTGTTTCATGGACCAGTGCTGGAAGTTATTCTCAAACAAACTTAAATAAGTCTCACGATTTATCCCACTCTTAGGCTAAGGATTTGATCGTTAAAGTAACAGCTATGACTATATTAATTTATTCTACTCAACTGATATCACTTTCTTTCAAGTTTCCAATCAAATTCTATAGCCTTCAATTTTTAAAATTACTAGGTACTTTTCTGATTTTTCTACAAATGGTCAATATTAGAAACAATTACAATTAGCAATATAGTAACATATTAATCAGCTGAATAAGTACTATAATTTTTAGATGTATACCATTTGTAAAGAAATTAACTAGAATTGTACCAGCTACTGAACTAGCACTTAAAAAGAAGTGAGAAGCAATTAACATGTTCCCAAAAGTATAACCTCCCCAAGTAAGAATAGGCACGTGCCCAAGAATGTTAACTAGAACTCTCAAAACCACCAACACAGAAATTTTAGTGCTAATTTCATGGCATGTGAAGTTTGTCAAAAACTTAGTAACCAATTTCTAGCATAACTATGAATGACGGGCATTTTAAGTTTAAGATTGTGTCAGAAAGTAAATGCTGAGTAAATACTTCAGATTAAGCAACCATGTAAACCTTCACTTATAGTCAAATGCATCTTTAAGATTAAACTGAACACAATGAAGCATAACAACATAGGAAAGTAGCCATCTAGGAAAGTGTGTACACAAGGCTCTCTGGGAAAAATCCAGTTATAAGTGCCTCTATTTTTCATTATACGTGGCTGGATACTTTCCGGACAGTGCTCACTCATATAAAACTGTCCCCGTGCCATTCACATATTAGCATGATTTAGAAGCAACACAGTATTATTATAACACTGTAGTTTAAAAAATAATGTCTCATGTTACTCTCTATGCTGTAAGAAGATGTACAAAAACAAACAGATTTGGGGGAATTATTTTTCATTTGCAAAATTAAACTGATGCCTAAGATTCTACTTGCTTATGAAAATGTCTCCAGTCAAATTCATAGTGAAAGAATAAGGTTGGCCGCTTCCACAGACCAGAAGACAGGTGCTTTCTCTGGCTGCTATGTCTCTAAGAACCTCCTATACCTGTAAAGCCATCTGGTCTGAAGTAGTTAAATCTGCAGAGCAGTGAAAGCTCTTAGGCTTCAGACTTGGTTTGGTGCTCTTTTCACCCAGTAATGGGCTGGTCCCCACCTAGGAGCAAGGTGACCCACAAATAGGTCCATGCCAGTTAAGGGAGAAAAGGTGGTGATCCCAGAGGGTGAAGAAATTAGTGGTGGCAAGGAGGAGAAGGAATCATGGTGGTAAAGGCACAAGTGTGTGTATACAAGCCTTGATCCACCTCATGCCCCGCTCTACCCCAAAAAAGGCAAGAATGGGGCGCTTCTCCAATGTGTCCTATTTGCTCATTCTTCGCAAGGAGAGGGGAAGTACATGTTTTAGGTCCCGGAGGCACAGTTCCCCCAGTAGAAAGAAGCACATCTTGAAGAAATTCACTTATGCTTATCTCTGAGGCATGCTTCTTTCCCCTCCCTACCCCAACCTCAGAATGAAGATTCACGACATAAGTCACTGTATTTACAGATAAGAGCTTGCTCCCAGTGAGGTTTATCCCTAAGAACTATTTGGAAGGCAGAGGACACTAAACCACAGGTGTGGACCTGGATTTAAAATATGGTGGTATCTGGTCTGTGTGTCAATATGGTACCTCTTAATTTTATATAAAAAGCATAATACTTTAGACTGTATTATGGGCTAACCAGGCTTTTGCAACCTAACATGGAATTCTAACCATCACTGTTTCCACAAACAAATACATTTTCAGTTCCCAGTTTTCAAATTTGGGAGCCCAAACTAGTCTCAATTTGGTGACTGGCTATGTTCATATTTCTGTGCTTTCTATTTTAACTAGACTAAACCCTCTGTTTTAGGCGGGGGGAAAGGCTCAGCATGTAATATTAATCATACTGGCACAAATGTTTTAGATATGTGATTAAAAACCATTGCAATACCCATTGTACAATGCTTTTCCTTTCTAAGAAAACTATTAGCTTATTCCTGAGCTGAGCATACAATTTAAAAACTCTTAAAACTTTGTGCCAAATATTAATAGCATTTATTGGTTTAGAATGAATGTCCCAATAATAAACTAGTGAAGTACAAAGCTCTATAAACATATATACTCAAAAAATATCTTTTCCTAGTTGCTTTTTTAAGCCAATGATTTATGTCTGCAAACCTTCAACATGAGGAAAATGGAAGCCAGCTGGTGGGTAACACACCTTGGGCATTCTCTGGCCACTGCAGACACTGCTGCCAAGTGAGCCCACTCACTAACTTACTTGCTCTGTGTATCCTTTCCCGAACTTCCATGTACTCCTGCTCATGCTTTACAGCTGTCATCGCCACTGCTAGCTCATTAATCATTTCTTCTAGTTTGTTCTGGTGAGCTAGAGAAGGATTTGAAAACAGATTAGCACATATTTGGCAATCTTTTTGAAAAATACTTATTAAGCAATAAAAATATTGCTCAGGAAAAGCATACAAAAGCAGCTATTTTTAGAAAGGGCTCAGACATCATTTCAGACCACTGATGACAATTTAATTCTCAAAGCATGTTTTTGCAGTCCATTCCCAGCAGTGAAACCTCTTTCAGGGTAGAAAATATACTATACAGTTTTTACTAACTAAAGGAAAATAATCCTAAGAAATTTTTTTCTAATGAACTGCTATTAAGAGAAGTTCATTATACTGATGCTAACCAGAGAGAGAAAAGAAAAAGCTGAGGGGGTAAAAAAGAGTGAGTGCGCAGAATACCAAACAAACAAAAACCCTAAAGCACCCTAACAGTAATCGACAAATAACAGTATTTAAACTAAAATAAAAATCTAGTCTTAAGCAGCATATAACTAATGTTAATTGAAGCAGTATCAACAGAATTGTAATCTCTGTGAAACAGAGGAGAGAAAAACATGGAGATGTTCCTGGGAAAATCCAACTCAAACATCCTTCAATGAAGGGTTCCCTGGTGGCACAGTGGCTAGGCTTCTGCGCTCTCAACACCACAGCCTGGGTTCGATTCCCAGCCAAGGAAACACACCGCCCCCCCAAAAAAATTCTTCAATGAGAGTCAAAGCAATGAGCTCACTACAGTGGGGAACAGCAGGCATTGCAAGTGAAGACAGCTCTCAGCTGCACAAGCTTCAAAGCCAGGTATTCTCCTTGGCCAAATACGGACACAAGGTGACTGACTAACAGCTCTGAAGAGTAAGTGTATGCTTCTAGGTAGTGCTATCTGATGACAATGAAGAAACAAGTAAGGAAAAATGTATACCACAAGGAAAGATCCGCACTAGAGGAGTCTTTTTTATCACTGCCTAAGATTGGGCCTCATCTAGAATTCCAAATTGCCACAGATAATCCTAATTTGCTTCAGAGAAGCCACAGCCCCTGTAAACAGTTGGGATGGAATTGCAAATCCCCCTTCACTAGCTTCACTTTGGAAGCCCCAAGCCACTCCGTGGAATCTTCAGTTCAGGGTTTCTCAGGGGCAGCACTGTTAACACTTTGGACCAGATGATTCTTTCCTTGTGGGGAGCTATCCAATGCACTGTAGGACCACCCACCAAGCCACAAGAATCAAAAATGTCTCCTGATACTGCCAAATGTCGGGGGGGGGGGGGGGGGGGGGGGGGGGGGGGGCGGCAGCCAAAAAAATCATCCTGAGGACAACACTGCTTTAGAGGAAGGCTTGATGTGACAGCTACCATTTGCTGACATTAACAAGCAAAAGCAAGAATTTTAGATACTGTGTTAAAGGATTATTTAATAGTTCAACATTCACATTCATCAGCCAGCATTTTCTAACTACTTTGAAAGTACTAATTTTCAGAAAATGAACAAACACAAAGCCCTTCAAAACTCCCAATTCTCCTTGAAAATTAGCCAAGTTCTACACTGTAAATGACCCTGAAAAGCAAGCACAAACTTACTAAGAAGTATAATTCTCTAAATTCTATAGATTTCAAAACCTAACCAACACTTAGTCTTCTTTATGACTTAAGTACTCTACTAACTGCACACTAAGGTGTTACCATATTAATACTATGAAATGTGTTGAACGGCTGCTTTCCAAAACTTGTAATGTGTACTGTGACAATGCCCCTACCCCATACTGCCACCCCCCACCAAAAATCCAAATGTGCTGGTTCCTGGTAAGAAATTTATCCAGAAAAATCAATAATTCGGGATTTAATACTGGTTAGCTGAGGAATAAAAATTAACTTTACAACATATGGCCTAAAGAACTTTTGTCACCATCTAGACATGGTTCTTAGAATTGCATTTCATACCCAACCAAGTTTCAAGTTAGAAAACTTTAATGATGGTTAAAATAAGCCTAAAAGATACCTCCTACAAAGTCAATAACACCGTTTGCTATTAGTTATGTTTAATTAATACTTTTACTTGTCCACTTATAGTTGACTTTCCACACTTCAGCAGTGGTTTAAAAGAAACAGCATGATAGTACTACCAAAAAACTTAAAAGGCAATGGCTGTGTTCACAGTGCTATTCATTTAAAATAACCTAACCTGTACCTCCTGTCAACCAAATATAAACCACCAAAAAAACACTCTAAAACTCTGATTAGTTGTAGGATTTGTTTTTTTTTTTCTTTAATTAAGACAAAAAAACACTCTCATGCTAACAAACTGAGGTTAGAAAGAAGGAAAGCAGAAATTAGGTAATAGCAAACAAAAATATGCAAAAAAGACAGGATGCTGTCAAAAATTAATCCACATACCATCCCAGGTATCTCCACCACCTACAGAAAAGTTTAAGATATAAACATACACAAAAAAATAAAACAGGAAGATTAGCTAAACTAGTCGTGTACATAAATGAGCATACAAAGTTGTACATACCAGCATTTGCAAATTAACAGAACCTGAGACGCATGTAACCTACATACTTATAAGAGCATAAAGTGACTAAGCTACCAAAAGGGACAATTGTAAAGAACTAAAATATTAACATGAACTTTCCAGAAAACTTCTTTTTGTTAATTAGGGGATTTGGATAAATTAAAAGTATAGTTCACAAAAGATTTTTAAGACAGTGAATGACGCTAGAATAAGAAATCAAAATAAATATTCAATTCAGATGGATAAAAATGTGCAGAATTAATATTAACTCTTGGAAAGTGATATAAATTCTCTGAACATTCTTCTCACCTTCTGTTTCCATGTCTTGTCCTTTTGGGGCTTCCCCAATATCAATGGTAAACATTACTATCTTTGGAGTCATGGTGGACATCCTATTGCTAAAACAAAATTTGTATGTGCCATCCATGTGAGCAGCGAATGTGTACTTCCCACTGGACTCTCGGTCTCCTTTATAAATCCCTTTATTATCAGGCCCTGTAATCTGGAGGCAGGAGAGAAATGCATGAGATACCACACAAGATTTAAAATCATAAACTTCATAACTGATGTCTATTGGCAGTAGGATATTTGTTACGAAAACGTAATTTTCTGAGAGCCACATCGGTTTGTAACACTAACCTCTTTGGGCTCCCACTTACGAAAAAAGACGCTCTAAACGTTTCAACTCTGACTACAGAGTTTACCCTATTTACTTAACTTAAATGTAAACTCCTCAGGACAGAAATCACACCTTCCCCGTTGTCTCCAAACATGCAAACATGTAGCCACTAACATCAAAATAGGAGACCTCTTAGAAACTAGGCATTTTGAGCAAGGTGCATTTCTAGGTGTTCCTGATTACTGTGTAGAAATCTGCTTTACCTGAGGGCCTGAGGCTTAAGGAGAAGGACTAGCCTGGAAATTAGGAGCGGGGTGTTCCCATCCCAACCTGCTACAGATCAGCTGTTAGGCGTCGCTCAAGTCAGTTCGTCCTACAAAGCCCTGGACACTTGTTGTCCTTGATCTCTAAGGTCTTAGCTGATGTTAAGAGTCACTCCTTCCTTCAGCGCCCGATTTCTGGAGCTCACATTCACTGTGCAATTTGTGACCAACTCTGCTAATGTGCACGGTCAAGTGGACAATCTTTAAACCCAATTAGCCATGCTCACAGATGGACTGAAATATTAATTGTATCTGGTTCCCCCTAAAAAAGTTAGGGACGACTCATTCCTTTGGTTTAAAGATATATGGGAAGAAATTTAAGGGCTGCAAGTTTCTTAAAATGATTTCCCATCTTCTCCAGATACTTCACTGCAATCACTACCCCCAAAACGCACGCCTCTTTCCTGCTCAGAAACGGTGAAACCCCATAGGCGGAGGTTTGCGTAAAAAGTAAAAAATAATCATAACAAAAACTCTTTGGGCGTTTCTAGGGAAAGTAAGGAAAAACACAAGGCGAACGTTTGCCCAGCATTCCTTAACAACTTTCGGTTTACTTTCCCCAGACTTTCCACGCCACGTCCCAACGTCAGCCCGCAACCCGAGGCAGCGCGGCGCGGACCGCAGCGAACCCCGCCACCGGCTGGCCGCGACACAGCCGCGCCTTCCGGGGTGCCCCAGGGAGCCCGCCCTGCACGCTGACAGCCCACAGCCGCCGGGGAGGCCGGGGCCCGGGCCAGGGCGGGCCGCGCGCGCGGGGAGCCGCCGCCAGGAGTTGGTCCGGGCCCCCGTCCAGGACGCGGCCAGCGGCCTCCGCGCCGCCGACCCCCGAGCGACGACAGCGCGACCCCGCCTCGGCCGCGGGCAGCGCGCCCGCACCTCCACGTCGATGTCCAGGAAGCCGCCCTCGGCCACCTCGAAGATGAGGCCCATCTTGGTGCCCGAGGTGACCCGCTCGAAGAAGCACTCCTCGGCATGCGCGTCGATGCTGACGAAGTAGCCCGAGGCCGTGGCCAGGAGGGCGGCCAGGAGCACCAGCAGCTCAGCGAGCGTCACCATGCTGGGGCTGGGGCCGGAGCCAGGATCGGGACTGCGGCCTCCACAGCCGCCGTTGCCGTCGCCGCCACTGCTGCCTCCTCAGCCGCCGCCACCTCAGCTCCGCCCGTTCCGGCTGCGCCACCCGAAAGGGGGCTGATGCGGGCGCCGTGGATTGGCGGGAGCCGGCTGCTGCCACGTAACGGACGTACGGCAGCCGCCGAGGAACACGGCGGCTCCTCGCGGCTGGGGCCTGGACGGTGGCTCGGAAGGACCAGAAAATTTCTTCTCCATTTCCATACCTTTTCGCGCGCATCCTGAAGTTCACTGGACCACACAAGAAAAGCGACTGTATCAAGAAACCTCCCCTCACCGGTTGCAATAAGCTGTTAGACTTGCTCAGAAATACGGCGAAGGATCTGGAGGCAACAACAGGAATGGAAAGACTGGGAGATGGGGGCTGAAGCCAAGGGCTTTGAGATTTTCTGTTGGCCTCCCTTCACCCCTCGAAAATCTCGCGGGGCAAGAAAGGAGGCGTTTGCGTATATACTGGGAGGGGACACGAGGGACCCCCTGGGATGTTGAAAATGTTTTATACTTTCACCTAAATGAAGAGTACATGAGTGCTTACACATATTTGTAATGAAGAAGATACATTCTTAAGACTAATGCACCTTATTTTACTGTAAAAAACCAAAACAAAACAGTTTTAACCTTGTCCAAATCCTCCAAAATTAGAATTATTTTAGTTCCCCAAAATCTTGCTGGCACACCAGACCCCCTTAGCTCTTGTCGCTGCTAGGACATCCTCCCGCCAACCCTGGCCCTTTGTCTCCTGACATACTTCTCTCCACTCATCCCTCAAAAGCCAACTCAACTGTCTCCTAGCCTTTCCTGTGAAATATCCCCAAACATCCTTCTGTCAAACACTAGCCCCTTCCTCTGTGATTACAACGCAGAACTGTGCTTACTTAGTTGCAGTTTTTACCAGCCTGTGTTACTCTTGAGGTACCATATGTATGCTGTGCTCTCCAGCGCCACCACAGGGTCCCAAAAGACCTCACTCATGACCTGTGACAAGTTCATTGAAGTGGCCAGGGGAGAAGGAGACCTAGTTGTTATTCTGGTTTTGCACATAGCTGTGAGACTTTAATTGTGTTACATCATCTCTTTCCTTATCTGTGAAACGAGGGAGGAACACCATATGCTTTGCTTATCTGGTAAAGTCATGAGGGTTGGGTGACACATGTATGTGACAGGGCTGTGCATGTTTGAGAGACCATTTCATAAAGACATCAGGCAATAGGGGGCAGTAGTGGCCCAATATCCAGTTTCCTACTCCAGGTGTCAGGAAACAGGTGCAGCTACAGTGATGGAAGCTTCCTGACCGTGACATGTGTCACTGAACCCAAGAGTTCTAGTAACGGTCCCCTGATTTCTCACCTTCTAGACTGTGGCAATGGCCCTGCCTCTCCTGGCAGGTCAGTTCTGTACAATTATTCTGGGAGCCGTCACTAAAGGGAGGGTTAGCCGACCTGCTCCTCCAGTCTCACCAACCTAGTTATATGCCTCTATTTCCCTGTGTTAAATCTCTTTTTGCTTAAAATACCTACTGAGGTTTTCTATTAAACTGAATTAAACTGATGAATGGGACTATTTTACTCCCAAACAACCCAACTTTATAGAAAATTGACAAGAACAATTTTGTTTTTAATCTAGAAATTAAATAAGTTAATTTTCATTTTAGAATTAATTAAATAATATTCTAACTCCACATATCAGGGATTTAAAATGTGGATGATGAATTGTATATTGTAAGAGTTTTCTTTTATGAATCAGGGGCCCCCAATTCAAATGGCTTCAGGAATCAGGCAGCTGATGTGAATGAGAGACAGCACTGCTTAAGGCGGTGGGGACAGGGAAGACTGTGGCAGACTGCCGTCGCTGCCTACCTAAACACATTCGACTCCGTTTGCTGGAAACACAGTGGTGGCCAAACCACAGATGCAGCCAGAAATCATTTGTACATTTCTTTTGGGGGTGATTTTTTATTTTACAAATATTTTTCTTGAAACATTTGCTTTAATTAAGAGCCCAGCCATTTGAGTGGCCAAGACCCTAGGCTCGTGTAATGGAATGGAAAATCTAGCATTTGCAGGTAACTGCGCTGCAGGTATGAACAGGCGCTGAAATTCAGAGAACGTGCCCAGTGCACTGTGAAGAGTCCTGCTAAGGTCTGGTCTTCCTGTTTTCCAAGGTGGATTTGGGAAGCCTGATAATATCTTCTATACAATGTCCTTGGGGGGAGGGTGACTGTGAAATAGAATATGTAACACACCATGAGTATCATGTGAGATTTCTGGTGTTTAGAAATGTCATAATGGCATCAAAATTGTCCCTGACCATCTCAAGTCTGTCAAATTAAAGGAGGAGAGGAAGAGGAGGGATGAGAAGCTAGAACAGCAAGCACAGGAAGTCAGAAGGGTGGTGCGTGGGTAGAAGAGTGCGAGGCCGTTTCAGGTTATTAGCCCTTGGGATGAAGCCTAAGGGATAGGAGTAAAGCAGAATCCCGCGAGACACTGCTCAGACTCCTGAAAAGTTGGGGTGCTTGTAAAATAGTCTATCTTAGTCGGCTCGGGCTGCTATGACAAAAGTACCATAGACCGGGTTCTTCATAAACTCAGCAATTTATTTCTCTCTGTTCGAGAAGTTCAAGATCAAGGCAGATCTGGTGTCTGGTGACAGCCCTCTTGCTGGTTCATAGACCATTGTCTTTTCTCTGGGTCCTCACCCTGCACGGAGGTGAGGGAGCTCTGCAGGGTCTTGTTTGTAAGGACACTAATCCCATGCATAATGAGGACGGCCCTCAGGACCTCATCACCTCCCAGAGCCCCTCGTCCTACCACCACCACATTGGGGGCTAGGATTTCAACCTACGGATTCAGGGGGGGCGGGCGGCACACATTTAGTTCACACACAGTCTATGACAACAGCATAGGAAAACGATAGACAAGTGCCCCGAAGTTGCCTCTCAAGGCTTAATGTGGTTTCTCGGGCCCCTGTGGCCGATTTTCCAGGAAGCATCAGTGACTTCTCCTTGCACACAATCACTGCTTCTCTCCGCCGCATCCCCAGCCTGACTGGCTCACACAGTGAGGAACCGTCTGTCATCTGCCCGCAGCTCTTCCTCCTGCCCCTAACTGTGGGTGACCCCCAGCACCCACTCATTGCCCCTCCAGCTCCAGGTCTTCTATTCCTTTTGGGGGCATCCATCTCTTCTTCTTTTTTTTTTTTTTTTGGTATGTGGGTAGCTCCCTGGCTGGGAATCGAACCCAGGCCGCAGCACTGACAGCACCAGTGCCGAAGCCTTAAGCCACTACACCACCAGGGAACTCCTGCATTCATCTTTTCTATTCACGGCTGAAGCAAGACTTGCAGCCATCCCAGGCAAGCTAAAACTTTGGCACTCCTTCAAGCCTATAGTCTTTATTTCTTTATTTCTTTATTTTCTTTTTTCCTTGTATGTGGGTAGTTCCCTGGCTGGGAATTGGACCCAGGCCGCAGCGCTGACAGCGCCGAAGCCTTAGCCAGTGCACCACCAGGGAACTCCCCTTTCTTTCTTTTATTATGAAAAATGTCTACATCACAAAAGGAGGGAGATTAGTATAATGAACTTCCATGTCCCCAGTCCCCGAGCTTCAACAATGATTAACAAAATGGCCCACTCTCTCAGAGGGTGATTTGAAATCAACTCACAGACATTATATCCTGTTATTCATAAATATTTCAGGAAGTCCAGTCTTTAAATAAGCTATTCCCTGTTACCGAGAGGAGAAGAGGTTGAGTGCCCTGTGTGTAGAATGGATGAGCCAAGAGGCCCTCCAGTGGAGCGACCCTCAATCCCCTCCCTCTCTATGGTTACCCAGCACTTCAGCTCTGGCCCAGACTTGCATGTCCTCCTCCAAAGGTCGCGCGTTGCTTCCTGCTCAGCATCTGAACTCCCTCGCTAAGTGTGGTGAATGCAAACGTCCTTAGACTAGAGAGTGGTGACCATCATAAAAACCACGGAATGTACACATTACAAGGGTGACTTATTGCATGTGAATTGTATCTAAATAAACATTACAAAATTAATTCCCTCTCCTAAAAGTGTGAGAAAGTAAGTTTCTACTATTCCAAGTCACCAAGTTACAATAGCTACAGGAAGCCAATGTCCCTCCCAATTCCCCACTGTCCTTGATTTACAAGAGGAATAGTATGTCCACCTCACTGGGCTGCCGTCCACAGATCTGACCCATTTTAGCACTTAGCAGGGGCCCGCCCTCGGGTGAGTTATTTGGCCTCGCTGTGCCTCAGTGTCTTCATTTGGAAAACAGATAATACTACTACTTCTTGGGATGTTGTGAGACAGCAGTTCTCGACCTCTTTGGTCTCAGGGACCCTTTTCCAAGGGAACTCGTAAAAACTGTGGAAGACCCTAGAGAGATTTTGTTGGGTGGCTTCTACCTATGGATATCTACTATAACCAGAAGTTTGAACTGATGTGTTTTTAAGTATTAATGAACTTAAAAATAGACGTTACATTTTAACATCATTTTTTAATTAAAAATAACTGTGCCCCCAAACAAAGAAAAAGGTACTGAGAACAGTTGCGTTGTGTTTTTGCAAATGTCTTCAATGCCAAGCTCATCATAAGAGAGCTGGAGCCTCAGATCTGCTCCTGTATATTCCATCCATTGTGATATGCTGTTTTGTGTTAAGTACATGAGGCACATTTAACCTCTCACTCATAACTAGCAGGGGAAAGGGACAACCTCACAGAGACTCTTTTGAGTATTGGGGAACCCCAGAAGTCATCAGGCCATACCCATGGAGCAAGGATTAAATGAGGAAATACTTGTAAAGTGTTTAGAATAACGCCTGGCACATGGTGAGGGTAAGCATTATATATATTTAAGCTAAATATAAAGCAAATCTGTACATTTTAAAACAGTATTTTTAAAGTTTTAATCATCATTAAAGTTTTCATCAACATGTGCCAGGTCGGGTGGGCTTCACGCTGCAAGGGCGTTAAGGGTTCTTTCCTGCCTTCAGGGAGTTCCCAGTTTGCTGGGGGACACGGGTAACCGCACTGTTCAAACGCTCTGCTAAGAGCGGTTTTATGGGAGGAGGCAGCGGGGCTGTGGGACTGCGGGGCTGTGGGAGAGCGGGAAGGTCCCCAACCCCTGCGTGGGAGGTGAAAGGTGGGGGGGTTGTGGGTTCAGGAAAGCTCTCTTGGGGAGAAGCCGGTGTTTTATGGACGAATGGATTTAGCCAGGTCAAAAGGGCAGCGCGGGGGAGGGGAGGGACTAGAAAACTCAGGGTGCTAAGACCAAACCCCGGCATCGCCTCCTCTGTTAAGTGGCATTTATGTCACCAGGAGCCAGGAACGGACGTGGCTCGGCTGGCAGGTCAGCCGGGCGGCTTCGCGGGTAGAGGACCCCTCGATCCTTGCGCCCCTCTCCGTGAAGGACGCCTCTACTGGGGCGCAGTAGATCCGCCTGCGATCAGGTCGTCCGGGAGGGTCTGCGAGTCGGAGGGTCCTCGCTTCCTCCCCAGGATGGGTCCCGTACCGCAGGCCACCTCATGTCCCTTCCATTCCTCTCCTATGCAGGAGCCGCTCCCTGACGCTGCGAAGCGTCCGCAGACAAGCGACCCCCCTCCCCCATGACCGCCGCCGCTGCCCCTGCTCCTCCGGGCCAGTCTTGACCACTCCGGGGCGGGAGGAGGAGGAAGGAGGAGCAGCCAGGAGCCGGCGGGAGGAGAAGGTGGCATGTCCGGACGTGCAGGGGGCGCCGGAGGGTGGGGCGGAGGAAGGTCCGGCGGGTTGGAGCTGGGGGCGGGGGGTTGCTGAGTCGGCGGGTGCGGGGCGGTGCCCGTGGGGACCCCAGGGCGCCCTCGGGCGGCGGAAGCTGGGCGCGCCCCTCGCCAGGCGGGGATCGGGGCGGGGCGCGCGGCATCGCTGCGGGGGTTTGTCCGTCACCCGGCCTCGCCGCCTCCAAAGTTTCCCGGAGGAGCAGCGCACGCCCTTCCTTCCCAGGCCCGGGGCGTAGAGGCGACTCGTGGGCGAGAACTGTTTCCGAGGGCAACGGGGCCCTTCTCCAGCCAGACCCCGCGCCTCCATTGCGCCCGACTCGGATTCCCAACTTGGGAGGCGCCGCAGGCCTGCGCACGCGCGCCTTCCTCGCCGCCTCCTCCTCCTCCTCCCACTTGGGAGCAGGCTCCGGGCCGAGCGAGAGCCGAGACCCGCGCCCAGCCCGCTGACCCGGCTCCCGGTCCGCCGCTCCGCCCATGCCGACGCCGGCCGCTCGCCCGGTGCGCCCTCGCCCGAGGGCCAGCTAAGCGCGGCCCGGCGGGGCGGCGCGAGGTGGGCCCGACCCGGCGCTGTCCTCGACAGCGGCAAGTTTGGGAGTTGCACTAGTTTGCGGGGTGGGAGACAGGCCGGGAGGGGGGCCATGGAGGAGGACCGGGGGTCGGCGCCGGCGGCCGAGTCGGCCCTGGAGAAGAACGTAGCGGAGCTGACTGTCATGGACGTGTACGACATCGCGTCGCTGGTGGGCCACGAGTTCGAGCGGGTCATCGACCAGCACGGCTGCGAGGCCATTGCGCGCCTCATGCCCAAGGTCGTGCGTGTCCTGGAGATCCTGGAGGTGCTGGTCAGCCGCCACCACGTCGCACCTGAGCTGGACGAGCTGCGCCTCGAGCTGGACCGGCTGCGCCTGGAGAGGATGGACCGCATCGAGAAGGAGCGCAAGCACCAGAAGGTGGGCAGCGGCCTCAGTCAGCCCGTCCAGGCAATGGGGCCGCCGGGACCAGAGGGCCCTTCAGCACTGGGCACACATATGTGTATACAGGGACCAGATAAGAGGAGACGCGACTGGATGGGGGTGGGGGCAGGGAGACCCATGGCTGTCTTTTGCTCAGCAGCGGCACGTGACATATACCACCCTAGAGAGGGCAGGTCTGTGGAATCAGACCTGAGTTCCAATCCCGTCTTTACCATTTAATAGCTGTGTGACCTTGGGTGAGTTACTTAACCTCTCTGTGCTTTAATTTCCTCACATGTCCAATGGTGACAGTAATGGGACCCACGTTCTAAGTATTAGATAGGCTATTACCTAAAGTGCTGAGATTATATTACTTGTCTCCAGAAATGAAATCCGACTCCCTGCCCTTCCGTGTTATCCAAGAAAAGAGACCAGACCCCTTTTCTCATGCTCCCTCAGAACCTGGCTGGACAGCAAAGGGAATGTGACCTCCAGCCTTGGAGCTCCTTGACCTCCAGTCTCTGGTTTATTAACCTGTGCTCTGAGGTGCTGTCCCCTCCGTGACTTTATCTTTAATCCTCACAGAACTCTGTGAGGTAGGAATTATTATCTTCATCTTACAGATGAAGGAACCAAGGGTCGAGGGTCAGAGTCGGGTTGGGGAATTTGTCCCAAGTTAGTGCTGAGAGAAACCCAGCCCCAGTGGAGAAAATTCTAAGTGTCTGTGTCCCACCCTGACTGAATTAGGGGAAGAAGATGATGAGCTGGGGCAGGTTTAATGCCACGCCTCTGCCCCGTGAGCAAGAATTCCTCTGGGCCCCTGGATCGGGGCCTCCCCACTGGGCATGGAGTCTGGAGGAGGCGCCTGGGGGAGAGGAAGTGGGAGACGTGTGGTTTCCTGCCCCAACCTCAGCCCAGGAAGCTCCTGTCAGACCCTTCCAACTGAGAATAGGAGGAAGCACCACTCCTTGGAGGATCAGGGTACCTGTCAGGCTCTGGCTTGCTGTGTGGCCTCAGGAAATGCACTTGGCCTCTCTGAACCTCCCTGGCACGCCATCACCTTTTGTATACTTTGAGGTCTGAGTGTTGTCAGGGAATATAGCCCAGGCTGTGTCTGCAGTCTTAACCTGAGGGCAGATTCGTGGGTGGGTTAACAGCCACCAGTGTTTGCAAGGTTGGACTGTGTTTGTCCTCATAGGTCCCTATGCCCTGGGGTCAGGAAGGAAACTCAAGCTCCAGAGAGTTAGGGAACAGTTCCAAGATCACCCTGGGAGCTTAACTATGCCCCAGCTCATAATTAATGTCAAGGATCCCAGGAGCAGGGGGTTCAGAGTGAGACAGCCTGGTTTCAAATCCTACACTCATGTTCGGCATAAACTTGGACAAGTCATTGCACCTCTCTGTGCCTCAGTTTCCTCAGCTGTACAATGGGCATAATAACTGAGCTATCTTGTGGGGTTATGGTGAGAATTAAAAGTTCATATATATATATATATGTACACACACACACACACACACTGCTCAGGACAGAGCCTGAATCACTGTGAGTCCCTCACAAATGTTAACTATTGTTTTTAGGACTTAAGAGGCTTTCACTGAGGTGCTCATAGGCTGATATTAGGGAACCCACCCCTATCCCTGGCACCCCTACTCCTACCCCAGAGCTTTCTATTTCTCCTAGACGATCAGGGAGGGAAGGGACCTTAGAAATCCTCTCATGCCTCTTATTAGCAGGGAACAAGAGGTATAGCCCAGTTCACACAGAAGTCCCGGCACGCCTGTCCCCATGCCTGCGGCAGCCAGGCTGGGCAGTACCCCTTGGAAACATCGGAGGTCACTGGGCCTGGAGTCAGATTGCCTTCCCAGCCAGCTGCACTTGTGGCTGTTGGAATGCCGTCAGCTAGGAAGCCAGCAGCAGTGTGTTCGCAGACGGGGCTTGTTTGTAAACACTGAGGACAAGTCCCATAAATCAGAGGACAGCATCCTTCTCCCCAGCACAGCTCCCGACTCCTTTACTTTGTATTCTTGGGTTCAAAAGAGGTTCGTCTGATTTCCTTCCCCTGTGGTCTCAAGGGCTCTTCAGGGTGGCATTTGCACCAGCATCTCAGCATGTGCTTGATCTTATCTGTCTGTCCCTTCTTCCCTCCCTTCCTTTCTTCTTTCTTGCCGCGTTCTGCCTGGTTGCTCAGTCTGCAGCCCCGCTGACAAGCCACAGCCCGCCTAGTGCCCTCCTAGGTGACACGTGCACCTCCGAGGAAAGGCACTGGGTCCTCATCTCAGGCCCTGGGCGGGTAATGGGGACGATAGGGGAAACACACAAAAGGTGTCCAGCAACAGTGGCTGTGCAGACACAGTTGCGTAGAAGTGAACAGCATGTGTGTTAATTTATTCATTCAACAAGTACGTTCACTGAGGACCTACTCTGTGCCTGGCACTGTTCTGGGAGCGGACAGTGACCTCGACAGGGGAGGTCTTTGTGCTCATGGACCTGACTTCATAGTGCGGGGCTGTTCCACAGAAAAATAATACGGCTTGTCACATTAATAAAAAGACACACGGATGAGGTTGATTTTAAAAACACACCTTACCAAACCCCATCGATCCAAAATATTATTTCAACATGTAATCAATGTAAGAAATGTTTTTATTGAGATATAATTGACCTGTAACATTGTCTAGTATCAGGTGCACAACAGGATGATTTGATATAGTATACGAAGTAATCCCCACAAGTTTAGTTAACATTCACCTCCTGTAGTTACAAAAAATATTATTAACAAGATATTTTGCATTCTGGTCCTACGTGTTCTAAATCCCATGCAGGTTTAACTCTCACTGCATGTTTCAATTCCAACCAGCTGCGTTTCAAGTGCTCAGTAGTCACATATGGCTTGTGCCTACTCTATGAGATGGTGTCATTCTAATGTGAAGACACAGCCTTCTTTTTTTTAAGCTTTTAAAATTTCAGCTTATGCTAAGTGGTATGAAGAAAATCAAACAGGGAGATAGGAAAGAGATGGCACCAGGGTGGAGGTGCCCCATAGATGGGGCAGTCAGGTTTCTCTGAGGAGGTGCCATCTGAGCTGAGATCTGAATGCAGGGTTGGTGCCAGCCACAAAGAGAGCAGGCGCCACAGCAAGTGCAAAGGCCCTGTGGTCGGAATGGGCTTGGTGTGTTCACGGCACGGAAAGAAGACCAGTGTGGCTAGCATAGAGGGGGTGAGGAATAGGGGTGGGAGGTGAGGGCCTCTGATGAGGCTGGACCTCGTAAGCCAGCGTGAGGCATGTGAGGCCTGTTAATGCTGTGAGAGGGCAAAGACGGTGACCCACCGGGGGATGAACTCCCGGACAAGCCTTTTTAGCTGCTGTGGAGTCGGGGTACAATGCTCCGCGGTCAGCTCGGAGGCCAGCACCAGCTCCCCCAGCATCAACTTTAGTTCACTGAGAGAAGAAGGAAAAGGAATGTGAGTGAAGGTTGGTATTCCTCTCCTGTTGCTGCTCTAACAAATTATCACAAACTTACTGGCTCCAAACAACCAAATTTACTGTTTGCGTAATAGGATACTAGGACGACGATCACTGTGGATAGTGCTGGATAGAATGCAGGAGGACAGGGGTCAGAAATGGGTGCTACTGGGTTACGGGCGAGGTGTCAGGAAGGCTGCATGGCCTCTGGCGGCTCTAGGGAGGAACCTGTCTCCTTTCTTTCTCTCGCTTCTGGAAGCCTTTTTGGGCCAGTGTGGCCCCTTCCTCCAACTTCAGAGCCAACGGTGGAGCCATCTTCAGGTTTCTCTCTCACGCTGACCTTCTTCCCTCCCTCTTGTCACTTATAAGGACTCTTGTGATGACATTGGGCCCATCCGGAGGACCCAGGAGACTGTCCCCATATCAGGATCCTTAACTGACTCGCACTACAAAGTCCCTTTGCCATGGAAGGTCACATGCTCAGGTCCCAGGGTTTAGGACAGGGACGTCTCTGGGAGGCATTGCTCTGCCTACCCCAGCCAGTTCCACGTGACTGGTACTTGATGGGGCCCTCTGCGCACTCAGCCTGGGCCAGGCAGAAGCAGACGGAACCGGGGCTGGAAGAGCCTGCCTGTGTCCCCAGCCCGCCCCCACCGTGGCGGGGCCGCGTGCCCACTCCATCATTCCGCCCTTCCCCTTCCCTGGTGACCTTGGGCCAGCCGTGTGCATACTGAGTTATTACCTCTCATTTCCCCAATGCCACGAGCTTCCCAGCAAAGGAGGTGGGACTTGGGAACTTGGTGAGGAGCTGCATGGAGGCAATGCTGACGTCCCCTGGGCCACCTTGTCATAGAGCTGGAGGAGCGGCGGACATCTGCGCACCTCTGTGGCCCTTCCTTTCTAGGTGCTGGACACCATGCTAGCCGATTTACACCTGTCCACCATGTCATCCTCACCCTCAGAGGGACCTGCCTCGTGCACTGTTTTCCTCACTTCCGAGGCACCCAAACACGAGTCACTTGTCTGAGATCAGCTCGCAAGCGGCATAAACGCGCGTCCGCAGCGCCGGGCCCCAGCCGGGAGCCGGGAGCCACGCCCGAGCCGGGAGGCAGCGTTCCCCGTGGGCAGCAGCCTTAACGCTCTGCTCGGTGCGAGGCTTTACAAAGTGCATTTATTTTTTATTTTTTATTTTTTGGTAACAGCTTTATTGGCTCTAATTTGCATGCCATACAGTTCACCCATTTGAGGTCTACAGTTCAATGTTTTTAGTCGATTCGTGGAGTGGTGCAGCCACCGCCACCGCCAGTCCATCTTGGACGCTTCCACGACTCAGAAGAGAAGACCCAGACCTGGTAATGGCTGCTCCTCCTTCACCGAGCGCCTCGCCCTCCGGCCCTCGACAGCGGCCGCTCTGCTTTCGGCCGTGGCCACGGTCAGTGTTTCACGGCCGTGGCGTCATACGCTCCGTGTCCTTTGGTGTCCGGCCACTTAGCCACCGTGTTTCCAAGGCTCGTTCCCGGTGTACCAGTGCTCTGCTCCTCTTTCGTTGCGCGGGTAGACTATGTTCTGTCCACCCTGTCACCCGTCGGTGGGCGTTGGGTTGTTCCCACCTTTGGGCCATTGTGAATGATCACGCTGCTGTGAACAGTCACACCCGTGTCTTGGCGTGGCCGTGTTTTCATTCTCCGGGCCAGATCCTGGCCGTGGGATTGCTGGGTCCGACGGTAACTGTGGAGCTTACTGAGGACCTATCACGCTGCCCTCCCCAGCAGCTCCGTTGTGTTGCCTTCTCGCCAGCCGTGCCCGAGGGTTCCGGCTTCTTCATGTTCATGCCAATTCTTACTGTTTGTTTCTTTGGTTACAGCCTTCTACAGAATCATTTTAATAGATACTACATTTTTAATTATGCTCACACCAACCCCGTCAGCCTTTATATTAGGGCTCCACAGAGGAGGGAAACTGAGGCTCCGAGTGGTTAAGTGAGTTGCCCAGTGCTGCTTGAAGAGATGCCAGATGAGACATATGAGGAACTCTGGGGCCCGGGGCAACCCCCAGGGTGTTTGTAGCCTTTCCTTCTTGGGGTGCGCTTTGTCCTGACTGAGGGTCTGTCCACAGATCAGGGATGTGACCCCACAGAGAGACTGGGAATATGTTAGGGTACCTAAAGTCTGAGGCTGCTCATCTACCCTCTCCTCTCTCTAGATGGCTAGCAGGTGCAGTGCCAGCTCTGTGGTTGTCCTTGGGGCCATTCTAACCTGGCCAGGTCCTGACAGAGGCAGGGTGCCTCCTGTCACTCATAAAGGTGCCATGTGGGTTAGTGGTAGCCTTGTGTGCTTACCTGTCCAATGCCTGGGTCTCATGGGAAAGGGAAGATCCAAAGCCCTCACACTCGGAGCTGCCCCCGGGGGTCAGGGGGTGAGGCGGCTGGTGGGGCAGGCTGTAACCCCACGCCGGCCGTCGCCTCGGCAGGAGCTGGAGCTGGTGGAGGACGTGTGGCGCGGGGAAGCGCAGGACCTCCTCTCCCAGATCGCCCAGCTGCAGGAGGAGAACAAACAGCTCATGACCAACCTCTCACACAAGGATGTCAGCTTCTCCGAGGAGGAGTTCCAGAAGCATGAAGGTGAGAAGGGGATTCAGCCCGGGGGGTCGGGAGAAGGCTGTTCCCACTGCCATCAGCCACATCGTCAGTGACATCACGGTCATGGTCCCTGAGCAATAGTGCAATGCTTTCTAATCTCCAAAGCCATTGTCTTCTGTTGTCACCATGTCTCCGCCTGAGAGAAATTGCTGAGCTTAGTTTACAGATGAGGAAACTGAGAGGTTCATTCGACGAAGTGCTATAGATTCCTCACTTGTCCAGGCTCTCTTCTGGGCCCTGGGCATGCACGTTGGATAAGACAAAGCCCCTGGCCTCGCGAAGCTTGTCCTAGTGTGGAGGACATAGGTGATAAATATGTGAACAGATAAATGGGGGACACTCTTCCAGATGGTGATGAGTGCTGTGGAAGAACTACAACAGGGATGTGATAGCAGTGGTTTGGGGAGGGGCTCCGTAGAGACAGCGATCAGGGCGGCCTCTCTGATGAGGTGACATTCGAGCCCTAATGGAGTGATGGAATGAGCCGTGCAAATATCTTGGGAAGGAAGCAAGCGCAAAGGCCCTGGGGCATGAGTGTTTATGGAACTACAAGAAGGTCCCTGTAATAGGAACCAGTCAGGGCTGAGGGTGGTTAAAGACAAGGTCATAAGGGTCGCCAGGGGTCAGATCACACAGCCCCTTAAAGATCAAGGTTTGGACTTTATTCTAAGTGTGCCAGGATAAGACTTGAGACTCCTGTCATAGGCATGCACATGTTTAACAAGGAGCAACCCAGGAAGGTAACCCAGATCTGAATGGCACTGGAGCCCCTCAGCTGTCATTTGTACTACAACAGTTATCTAGAACCTTCACTCCAGGCCTTCTGCTGGTGCTGGGGAAACAAAGACAAAGGGATTTGGTCTGGGCCCTCGTGGGATGCATCACCTCCACTCCCCCAAAACCCCCTCCCCAGTCAGTGGCTGCCTCTGAGCCCCATCTCTTTAGTCTGAGTAAACACCTTGGGTCCCCACAGCAGTCCCCTTCCTGGTGGAATGGGATGGAGAATGGACTTTGGTGGGGCGCCCGAAGCTCAGAACTTACAGTTACAACTCTGTGAGAGCCAAGTAGCACGCAGGTAAGGACCATAGCGGCCAAGAGAAAAGGAAATGTTTGATCTGGGTCCTGGACTTCTCTTTTCCTGGGGTTTCTGTTGTGGAGACGTGATTTGTACAATGAAAACAAAAGTCTCAAGGGTTATGAGCAGGGACTCTGGAACCCAGGCGTGAGTCCTAACCCCAGTACTTACCTGCTAAGTGACCTTGATCAAGTTTATTGTGCCTAAGTGCCCCCATATACAAATGGGGGAAATAACCGTATCTTCCTCATAAGGTGGTTGTGAGGGTCAATGACTTAGTAGGTGTAGACTGTCTAAAATAGCACTGGTATATACACTGCACACGTGGGAGCTGTTATCACTGTGAGTTACTGTTATCTAGTCCAACCTCCTTATTGAAGAGCTCAGAAAAACTGCGGTTCGGAGAGTACATCATTCCTTTTTAGGGCTTAGTAATATTCCACTGTCTGGATAGAGCAGATGTTGCTCATTCATTCACCTGTTTCCAACTTTTGGCCATCGTGAATAGTGCTGCTGTGAACATTCTGGTACAAGTGTTTGTATGGACGTGTGTTTTCTGTGCTTTGGGGTCTGCACCTAGGTGTGGAATTGCTGCGTCATCCAGTAGTCATGCTGAGCTTATGGAGGAACCCATAGCCATCTTTTTGTCCGTGACCTTTCTGCAGGGCGCCTCAGGCCTCTGGGGTTGACCTGGAAACTCCCTCTGCCTGTCTCAGGGACACCCCAGTGACCTCAGGGCCCCAGGGATGGACCTGAACACTTGGGCCGCTCCTCTGCCCACCGAGGCATCTGTGTGCTCCCAGCACCCTCTGCGGGAGAGAGCTTTGCTCGGCGTTCCAGACCCTCGCCAGCTCGTTGTTAAACAGCAAACACGGCACAACTTGACATGCATATGATTGGCATGTAGTGTGGCTCCAGATCCCAAAGGGTTAGCTCGGGGAGGCTCATTTTCCTCTCAGCAGCAGCCCCCACCGGGTGGAGAGCACAGGCAGATGCCAGGCGTGCCTTTCATGGTTATTTTTGTTTCACGGGAAACCATGGGAACACAAGGACAAAAGCATTTCTTTCACCTGTGAGAGGAGCAGGCATTGGGCAGAGGGGTCCCTGGGCGAAGCGGGAGCCTTCAAAGTTAGACTGTGTGTCTAGGGGAGACTGGGGATTTATCTAGGGGTGCCATCATGAGGGGTTGAGAGGGTTGGGAGAGCCTGCTCAGAGCAGCCGGCCCTGCGTGGACCACCACTGCTTTCTCAGCAGTAAATGCCAGACACTGCTCAGAGCCACCTAGGCCGTCTCCCGTCTCCCACCCTGGAATCCTCCGGATTCAAGGGCACTTCCTGCCCCCTGCTTTTGAAATTCACCTGGTCAGCTGGAGGGCAACCATGGAAGCTACTAGTTAGCACACGCGGAAATGAATTACTGGTGTCAAAGCCATTGGATCGGGGAGATGGAGCGGGGCGCAGAGATACACTTGTGGGTCTGGAAAAGTTCTTGGGCTCTGGACAGACATGGCCAACGCCAGGAGAGGAGCAAAACCGGGCTGGGAGTCCCTTACCGGAGCCATCGTCAGGCTTCTCACCTGCAAAGTGGGCTTCGGCAACTCGGGACGCGCAGGATTGCGCAGGAAGAGTTCCGGATTTTGCCGTGCAGAACGCACATCCACGTGTTTGGCCCAAACTTTTGGGGAAAAACTCTTTTGTTTTAATTTTTTAATTCAAATTTGTATTTGTTCATGATTAGATACTTGTTTTTTGTGTTATAAAGGAATTTTAGCATTTATTTTTTAACATTATGGTACAAGAAATTTTATGTAACAATTACAAAACACAAGAACAGATACAAGGTACAAGACATTTTATATATAAAAAAATTTTTTGGGGGGGTGGGTAGTTCCCTGGCTGGGAATCGAACCCAAGTCATGGCATTGAGAGTGCCGAAGCCCAGCCACTACACCACCAGGGAACTCCCCTATAAAATTTGTTCATATTGAAAAACGATTATTGTATTCCAGGGTATTATTTTGCATACAGATATCATTGTTGATTTCTAGAGTTACACTTTTAACTCATAAGCATAAATAAAATAATTACTGTATTTTGCTGTATAATGCTCACTTTTTTGCCCACATTTGTGAGGGAAAAAATAAGGATGTGTATTATCCATGGGTAGTACTAATTCCCTATCTATATAAATCTTTTTAATTCTTTTATTTATGTTTATAAGTTCTTGTACCACAATGTTAAAAAATAAATGCTGAAATTTCTTTATAATACAAACAGCAAGTACCTAAATATAAACAAATAAAAATTAGAATTAAAAACTCAAAATGAAAGACTTTCCGTGAAAGTTTTGGCCCAAAATGTGGGTGTGCATTTATACACGGGGGTGCATTGCACACGGCAAAATATGGTAAAAACATTTATATGGATAGGGAATCCGTACTACCCATGTATAATGCGCACCCTTATTTTTCCATCACAAATTTGGGCAAAAAAGTATGCATTATACACACCAAAATACAGTACATACAGCATCAGACATGGAGCTGTCCAATAAGAGATGTCCCCAAGGGCAGTTATGTTCCCTTTGTCCTAGCAGTGGAACTTTATGTGGGAGCCAAGAGTGTTTGGTAGGAATTTTAGCTCAATAAAACATTGGCTGTTCACCCTTATATCAAAAAGGAAAGAAAATACATTTTTTCAGTGATTTTTTTTTTTTTTAGTAAATAAATGTATAGAATTGTACAACTATCACAGCAATCTAATTTTTAAAAATGTCCATCGCCCCCAATAGAAACCTCGTGCCCATTTGCAGTCACTCCTGTCCCCACCCCTCATCCCCAGGCCACTGTTAGTCTGCTTCCTGTTTCTGTGGCTTTGCCTGTTCTGGACATTGCATGTAAATGGAACCTTAGATACGTAGCCTTCTGTGTCTGGCCTCTGTCACTCTGCATCATGTTTTCAAGGTTCATCACATTGTTTCGTGCCTGTGCTTCCCTCCTGTTTATGGCTGAGAGATACTCCGTGGTATGGATAGACCACGTTTCGTTCACCTGTGCGTCAGCTGATGGACATTTTGGCTGTTTCTGTTTCTACAGTGGTTGGCCATTGAGACTGGTGTTGCTGTGACTTTGTCACTTACATTTTTCATGTAACAAGGTATCTTAGTCTTTTCACTGGCTACATAGTGTCCCATTGGTGGAAGGTCCTTGTCTATTTTACTGTTTCCTTGCTGGTAGGCATTTAGATGATTGACATTTTTTGCTCCTATAAAGGCAGCTCCTGGGAGACCGACCTTGGACTTTAAATGTATCTTTAAATGTAGATCTCAGGATCCTGAATAGCTGGGTGACTAAATGATTACTCAGATCAATAAAAGTCTTCCAGCTTTTAATGGTGCCTGTGAGTCTATTAAAAACATTTATCCCTCCTTTAATTTTTCAAGGCACTCTTGTAACCACTCTTAGACTCTTTCTTAGCCCTGGCCTTTGGAGCAGGAAGGACAGGTATTTCCCTTCAATGGACATAATGACAGCTCACACTCAGAGACTCTTACTCTGTACCAGGCCTGTTGTGAGCACTTCTCACAGGTTAACCCATGCAACCTCACAAGAGCCCCTCAGGTCGGGGGGTACTCCACAGGGTCCCCATTTGCAAGAGGGAAAATAGGCTGGGGTTGATAGCTGGTAAGTGGCAAAACCAGCATTGAGTCCAAGCAATCTAGCTGCAGACCCCAAGCTCTTCCCATTTAGTTGTCCCCATCTCGGTCTTATAGCCATGGACGCCCGTAAAGGTGACTGATGTAGCTGGGGTACAGAGCCTGGTTCTCTCTCTTTGATCATGGCCCCCTGAACCCCACTTAGCTGTTCTCCCTCCTGATTTCTCTGGGAGCAGAATCTGCCCCCCACCAAGGATGAAAAGAGCCCTGTCCTTCGTGTCCCCACCCCCCATGGCCTGTTGCCGGAGAGCAGACAGTGACTACCACACACTTGCACACGCTGCATCTGAGAGACACGTTTTTAGCAGTGTCCTCTTGTCCTACCAGCCGAGGCCCAGGCCCTGCCTTATAGGTCTGGGGGGGCTGGAGATGCTCACTCATGGTGTTGACCACCTGCTTGGGAGAATCCAGGACTGGGGAGGGGCAGCTAGTGGAGAAGACTCAGATGGGACTGAACAGCTTGGAAGAGGGAGGGAGGCACACGTAGGGAAAGTAGCTAAGGAACCCCCATGTGGCGTTGGGGGCCTACTTGATCTGGCCACGTGCCCCTTGAGTGTCAGGGAGAGGGAAATGGAGAATGTTTCTCCCTTGTTAACCTGTGTTTGAGCCTGACCCCCAGCCCAGGTCTCCTAGCTATCAGCCCCAGCACCTGTAGAAGGCTGAATAATGCTCCCCCCAAAATATCAGGTCCTAAACCCTTGCACGGTAAAATGTTTGCAGGGGTGATTTAGTTTGAGCTCATGAGTCGGGGAACTTGCCCTGGATTATATGCCGGCACAAGTGTCCTGCTAACAGGAAGGCCAGGGCGGGAGCGGTGCGGCCAGGAGCCAAGGGAGCTGGACAAGCCAGGGACGAGTTCTCCCCTTGAGTCTTCGGAGGGGTCACGGCCCAGGCGACAGCTTGACTTTGACTAATTACAAACTTCCGGCTTCCGGAACTGTGAGAAAATGAATTTGAGCTACCAGATCTTGTTGGTCATTTGTTAGAGCAGCCATGCGAGTCCCGTGCAGCGCCTGTCCTGGGAGTTTGTTAACCCGCCCGGTCGGTCAGTGAGCACCTGCCGGGTGCCAGGCCGGTGCTAGCCCAGGACAGATGCCGTGGACAGGTCCGGGGGCCAGCGTACCGGGTGGCAGGGCGAGGAGCGGGGGAACAGACCATAGAACGGGGCGGCGTGTCTGCCGCCGTGCTCCGTGCGCAGGGGCTCGGGGGGGCCTCACTGCAGCCGTGATGAGCCTCAGGGCCTGCCCTCTGAGGCACTCAGCAGCACCCCGCTTCCTTAGACGGATGACTGTGCGAGACTTAGTGCCTGTGAGCGGCACAGTGAAGGTCATAAGTGTGGCGGTGCTGGGGGTTCTCTTGGGGGGTCAGGGAAGGAAAGGTCTCTGTGAGGAGGTGACGTTCCAACTGAGGCCTGAGAAGCGAGGGGAGCCCGCTTGGGGGCGCAGAAGGAAGGGACTTGTGGGCACCTGTTATAACTACGGCAAGCGCCCAGGTGGGGATGAGCCTGGAGGGGCCGAGGGACAGCCTGTGCTGGGTGGGGCGAGGGGATCCGGGAGGCCGGGAGGCGGCTGGGGGCCAGCGTCACCTCCGGACTCAGCTGCGGTGTGGCTCCCCTGCCCCAGGCATGTCGGAGCGGGAGCGGCAGGTGATGAAGAAGCTGAAGGAGGTAGTGGACAAGCAGCGTGATGAGATCAGAGCCAAGGACAGGGAGCTCGGCCTGAGGAACGAGGACGTCGAGGCGGTGAGTGACGAGCCCCTGCCCCGTGTCCACCCTCCAGGCTCCACTCCAGAGGCTCCCTGGCCCCCCAGTCTCACTTCTAAACAGCAGCCTTGCAGGGGACCCTCGGCCAAGTTGTCACTGGACCAGCAGGAGGGGACACAGCACCGCCCTGTGACCTGAGCCCTCACACCCAGGGGAGGCCCCGAGGCCTGGTCAGCCGTTGCTCTGACCGCAGGGCTTCCTCCAGCCCACCCACTTGGTGCCCCTCTGTGGGTCGGCCAGCACAGTCGCGGCTTCTCCGGGAGCCCGGGCAGGGCCACTGCCTGAATTAGAGAAGACACCCCTTTCTCACGGCGCGTTCCTCCCGCTGGGAAGTTGTCCTTATGCACTAACGAGACACTTATCTGCCCTGTGTCGTAAAAGGAAATAGACAAATTCACCATCTCTGGCATCAACAGAGTTCTGTGAACAAATTGCAAACGAATCACGATGCCTATAAACACGAGTGGCACGCCTGTACGTGGTTTGCCCGTGGGCGAACGCGAGCTGCTGTCCGGGGCAGCCCCGTGCGATGGCTTTCTCTCTCTCCACAGCTGCAGCAGCAGCAGACCCGGCTGATGAAGATTAACCATGACCTCCGGCACCGCATCACAGTGGTGGAGGCCCAGGGCAAGGCCCTGATCGAGCAGAAGGTGGAACTGGAGGCAGACCTACAAACCAAGGAGCAGGAGATGGGCAGCCTGCGGGCAGAGCTCGGGAGGCTGCGGGACAGGCTGCAGGGCGAGCTCAGGCAGAACGGCGAGCCGGAGCCCGAGGTGAGCGGGAAGCCCGCCGCCAAGGTCATGTGCGCGGTTCGGGGGTGTGTGGGCTGGCTCAGGGTGGCGGTGCTGGCTCATTCCCCATTGCACGTAAGGAATTGGGAGGCCCAGAGAGAGCAAGCTGCTGGCTAGAGGACACACAGCTGGGCAGAGACAGAGCTGGGCCTGGAACCCAGGGGTCCCAGCACTCCAGCCCAGGGTATTCAGCTCAGTGATGGTTACTGGGCATCTGCCATTCATTCGTTCATTCATTCATTCTCATGATGATTGATTCTATTGCGAGTTCATAGCAGCACTATTCACAGTAGCCAAAAGGTGGAAACAACCCACATGTCCATCAGCTGAAGACTGGATAAACAAAACATGGTCTGTCCACCCAAGGGAATGATATTTGGCCATAAAAAGGAATGAAGCACGGACACATGCTACACCGTGGATGAACCTCAAAAAGACGCTGAGTGAAGGGAGCCAACACAGGGGGCCACACACTGCAGATCCCAGATGTGAAATGCCCAGATCAGGCATGTCCACAGAGACAGTGCAGCATGGTGGTCGCAGGGTCTGAGGGGCGGAGGTAATGGGGAGTGACTTCTAATGGGCAAGGGGTTTTTTGAGGGGGTGATGGAAATGTTCTGGAATTAGACAGCGGCAATGGTCATGCAACTGAATGGACTAAAAATCACCGAATTCTATACTTTACAAGAGTGGATTTTATGGTACATGAATTATATCTCAATTTTTTTTTTAAAAAAAGGCAAGTCATGCTAAAGGAGAGGTGGGGGGCCAGAAGGCTCTGTGTGGACCCAAGGGAGGAGCCGTGGTGTGTGGCTCACTGCATGGACTCTAGAGCTGGTCCGACTTGGTTCAGACCTAGCCTCTGTTACCTACTACCTCCATGACCATGGCCTCTCTGTGCCTCAGTTTCTTCATCTGTACAATGGGAATAATAATAACAGTACTTACCCCAGGATGTCTTTATGAGATGTAAATGCATTGGTTCATTTAAATTGTGAGCCATTGCTGTTATTTCTGTGATCGTCTCGGGGAGTCAAAAAGGCTCCCCAAAGGAGGCGACGGACAGAATGACTTGAGACGGCCACAGAGCGGGCGTGAGTTCCAGGCAGGGGAGCAATGCGGTACCCTGAGCAAGGCCAGGGCAGCTGGTGTCGCGGACTGGGGGAGGGGGTCTGAATGACGTCAGAGAGGTAGCAGGGGCCAGCCCTGCAGGCCAGGTCAGCTATAGAGTGGAGCTGGTCTTGGATCTGAGAGCTCTGTGCTGGGTGCTGTGGGGGTTCGGCAGCCTGCGACCCAGCACAGGAGGCCGACTTGGACACCAGCAGCTGCACTTCAGGTGGAAGGGGACGGTCCCGGTGGTAAGAGAGTGTCCTAGTCTGGGCTCCCTTGCAGCAGAGCTTGAGAAAAGGAGTGTGGGCAGGAGGTCTAGGTGGGAGGTGGTCTCAGAGGTCAGAGGAGATGGAGTAAACGTGAACGGGAGGGGGTGTCCCTGAAGCCAAACATCTCCCAGAACTGTCTCTGGAGGAGAAAGGCTTGGAACATTTATCCACAAGGGCCTGCCCCCCAGTTAGCTCGGGGTGGCCCCCAGGGGTGCTGCCTTCCCGACACTCTGGGCTGGATTTACGGAGTGGATCCCGGGACTAAAATGGACATAAGCATGTGCTTGAGGTGGGGCCCAGCTGCATATACAATCCCAGTGGACCTAGGGCAGCAGCACGGGCCACCAGAGGTGTCTGCCACGTAGATGTGCCCCCTGAGTGTGCCAGGCAGTTCGTCCTGAGGGAAGGGCTGCTCCTGCGGCTGGATGTCCGTGTTAGGTAGGTTTCGATAAGTGGACATAGAAGATGGACCTGCTCTGTCTTGCAGCACACAGCTACTGACTGTTTTAGGTTTGCGGGTACCGTGCTCATCTCCTGGGTTACGGGTGGGAAAGGTAAGACAGTTGAGCTCACCGTCAGGTTGGCTCAGGTCCTAGCACAGTCATTAAGTATCTCATGAATTCAGGCCAGATACGTCTAGGTCGTCTGAAGGACAGGAACCTGGGATACAAGGGAGGTAAGGGAGAGAAGTCTTTAAAGGGAGAGGTTAGGGCTTGCTTTTGGCTCCAAGTGTCAGAAACCTGAGTTAAAACATCTTGAAGATATTTTACAAAGGAATTTTTGGTCATGTAACTAAAAGCTTTGAGTGAAGGATGACTTCAGGTGTAGCTGGACCCGGGTGTCCACGTGATGCTATTAGGAATTTGTTTCAGGCCTCCTGTTGGCTTTGCTCCCTGTGTTTTGGTGTCATCCTCAAGTAGGCTCTTGCCAGATAGTAGCCCCTGGTACTCGACCAGCTTTGCCACCCTGGTGGAAAGAAATTGCCTCTTCCCAAATTCCCAGCAAAAGTCTCAGGAACCCTCTCATTGGCCCATCACTGACCAGTCATTGCGGTCTGAGGTCTAGCGTACACATGTCTCCATTCCCTAGTCACAGGACTTCCCCTGCTGGTGTCCATCCAAGCGCCTCCACTGAAGGTGGGGAAGGGGAGTTTCCCCAGACGAGAGTTGCAACAACTCGGCCCAGAGGAGTGGGGGCGCGGACGCGGGCCCCACAGAGACAAGCGCTGTCGTCTGCAGTGCCGGAGAGTCAGGGCCGAGGTGCCACGCAGAAAACTCGGAACGGTGGGCAGGCGTATCCCTTCACAGGGTCTCAACAGAGGGCCACAGAATCAGGGATTTGGGGACAGGTTGACCAGGGAAGGAGCTGATGACAGATGTGGATTTTGGGAACCCTTTGCAATCATCCAGGTGAGAAAGCTGAGGGCTGGACCAATTCTCTGGCAGCGGGATGGACGGAAGGAAGCAGATGCCAAAGATAGCCACTAGGAGAAGCTTGGGGCGGTCACCTCCTCCTCTCCTGGCGCACCCCTTCCGCCCTCCCAGGCTCCACGAGAGCATGGGCCTGTCTCCTGGGTAGGCGAGCCTGGTCCAAACCTGGGCCACAAGCCTCTGAGCCTTGCTCCAGATCTCTTAAGCAGTAAGATCAAGGACAAGAACACCTCACACCTCCTTGGCCCGACTGCCTGTCGGTTTCAGTTTCTGGTTCTGGCACCAGTGGGGCGGGATAGGAACGGGAGTAAAATCAGGTAGCCTGCGACTCAGCCGCTGAGCTGCCCTGCAGCATCTCTTCCCAGACTCGGGGACTTTTACTGGGTTTGACTCCATTCCTCGGAGCTGAGTGGCGTTCGGGATGCTTGTCACTCAAACTGGGAAGCCACGGGTTGTGGTGGCAGTCCCACCTGCTGCCGTGTGACCTCGGGCCCGTCCTTCTCTTTGGTGGCTAGTTTCCCATCTGACAAATGAGGGGAATGAACTTGACTTGATCCAGTAGTTCCAATAGTGTGACTGGGCTAGAGGGCCCTGGGGTCAGAGAGGAGGGCGCAGTGAGTTCTGAGTCAAGAGGCAGGGGCGGCGCCAGCCTTCGAGGAGATGGCCTTGTGGGATGGGTAGGGTATCGGGGTGCCATGTGGGGCAGGCCACTCCAGGCAGGAGCAAGAGCGAGACCCGACTAGAGAATGTGCAGTGTGGCTGGGGCGGCGGGGTAGGTTGGGGAGGGGAGCTGGGGACCCCCGAGGGACCCCGAGCTGCAAAGGAGTCAGTTGCCTCCATTGTTCTCACTCGGCCCGCGATTCGCACAGTCCTTTCTGAGCAGTGCCACCTTTGGTTCTGTGTGATTTGCAGCTCACTGGGTATATACACTGTATTGTGCAATCATCACCGCTGTCTAGAACATTTCCATCACCCCAAAAAGAAACCCCCATCCTCATGAGCAGTCCTTCCCATTCCACTTCCCCTCAGCCCCTGGCCACCAGCAACCTCCTTCTTGTCCCAGCCGCTGGCCACCAGCAACCTCCTTCCTATCCCTGTGGCTTTGCCTACGCTGCCTGTGTCCTTACCGATGGGTCACGCAGCACATGGTCCTGAAGGACTTGTTCAGTCAGCTTTCTGTCTCATCCAGTCTCCTCTTTTAACAGAAGGTTTTCACAGTTTGACACATCAGCCCTTAGGGACGTGAGGTGGGCTCCATCTACAGGACTTCCTATAAAATCAATAGGAAAACTAAAGGGAAGTGTCACCTCCTTGAGGTCTCTGCCTTACCGGTTCTGACTTCTCAGTAAGTTTTTGTGTTTTGCTTCTTAAAGCACGCAGGGAATGCAGACAGAAGCCTGACGGCTGGCCTGCGAGGCAGGGCTTTCAGGCTGCATGCATGCACGGTAGGCCTGGAGGTACCGAGGGTGACCAGAATTCAGTTAGTCCCCTTTGCTGGGCCAGGGGTACAGGAAGTGGCCTTGAGTGCCCAGGAGGCCAGGCCTCAGGATGGAGACCTTGATGGAGGACGTGGCCTCCCTAAGGCCTCTCTGGACAGGCCCCATTGCTTGTCAGCTGGTCTCTTGAGCCTCCCAGGGGAGCAGCTCGGGCCTCAGGGCATCTCCCTCAGGCTGTGCCCAAAGTGCCTCGGGGGACCAGCGGACAATCCACGATAACCCAAGCCACCTCCATGGTCCCGGGTGGAGTAAGCCTAGAAGGCCGGCCGCCGATCGGCCCGATTGCCATGCTGGGAAGAGCCTTTGCAGTCTCTCCTGGTCCGGATGGGCCACTCCTGGGCTGCCCCGGGCGCTGCGTCGGTGCCTGGGGGCCTCGAGAAGCATCAGAGCCCCACACGCTCCCTCTTCTGTACTTCCAGGCAGTGGGCCCAGGAGCCAGCACTGGTTAGATCTGTCTAAGAATCCCCCAAGCTCTGAGGGCATCAGGTCGTGCCCCCATAAAAGCCATCCCTTCTCTAGAGAAAAAGAACTCAGGTCCAGAAGAACCTTGGGTGTTGTGGGTGGTTGCACCCCATGGTGGTGAGCGGGGAAGGGCTCATAGGAATCCCCAAGTATCTGGGTGGGAAGGGCCCTCAGAGGGACTGTTGGGTTATCGAGGGCGAGACAAATACAGGTGAGGGGAGCACGCAGCCCGCCCAGAGGCCTCTGGGGCGGCGAGGGTCAGGGAAGCCTGATGACGGCTTTCCGTCTTCCGCAGGGCAGACGGACCCTTCCGGAAACACCGGGAGGCATCAGACTTGGCCCTGAGAATGGCAAGGCCTGAGTCGTCTGGGGAGGGAGGGCCGGGAGGGAGTGTGTGAGCCTAAGACGTGGGTCCACAGCAGAGGCCACTGATGCTCACGGGGTCAAGGCAGGGAAGGAAAATGGGGTGGGGAGCCCCGAGGACAGCACGGGAAAGGGAGCCGCGCAGCAGCCCAGCGCCACCATGTGGATCCAGTGTGACCCGATCTTCCAATTGCTTTTCCAAGAAGAAGCCCAGAACCCTAGCTTTCGCGAGAAATCTCCCGATCGAGTAATTGTTGGCCATGGATTCAAAAGTTTTAGAACACAGTGAGGGCCACACAAAATGGATGGGTGGACTGGAGATGGGGTGCAGTGGGTCCAGAGTTCTTAGCAAACTCCTACACATCCGTCAAGACCCTGTGCATAGGGATCACACCTATGGTAATGCCTTCGGTGACCCTCCCCAGTTGTGGTTTGTTGTCCCTGCACCTCTTTTATTGTATTGCCTTGCACGTTTCTATTTGTGTGTAGCTTCCCTCCACCCCCACCTGCCTGATTCATCTCATTAGTTCAGCGACCAGCAGGCACAGAGTTGAGGCTCAGTTAATGTAGAATAAATATTAGATATCCAAGGGTGCTCTGTGCTTAACGTGGGCCGGGGGAGAGGGGACTGACGTTAGTGAGTGCGTGCTGTGTACCAGGCGCTGGCTCCGCGTGGTCTTGCGTAGCAGTATGTGGCAGTGCAGAAGGAGGTGGACACTGAAGATAGACCCTGACAGCTGACAAACAGCCCACCCGGTGGGGGGGCACCAGCAGATGCCTGGAGTACCTTTGTGGGCAGTTAAAGCCTTCAACATTCCCTCCCCTCGCTCTTGAGTGGGAAGAGGCCCCACTTTGTTGTCCAGATGGCTCGGTGGCGGGGAGGGGGTGCAGCGTGTGTCTGGTCTTGGTTTCCTGCTCTAACGAGGCGCCTCCTTGCTGCCGTTGCCGCCCCTGCTGACTTCTGGTCACATCCACTCCCCCTGCCCGCGCCTGCCAGGTGGCTCTTCTGTCACCTGATCTGCCCTGGTGGGTGGTGTCTGCTTTCAAGTGTCCTCTCCCAGAACAGCCTGTCCCAACTCTTTCCGGATGTGAAGCATCTTGGCTCTCCCTTCTGGAGTCCTTCAACATCCTGACCTTACGTCACCCATCTAGGCTGGGGTCCCTCTCTCCCTGTGCCACTGTGGGGGGTTTTTTCTGGGGGTGAGAGTAGGGGGAGGATTCATTTCAGTCCTTCATTCTCGTGTTCCAGAGCCTTCCCCCTATGGTCCTGAGCTCTTGTCCATTCCTAGTGAGTCACGGGATGTTGGCGGCTCCGTGTGGGCCACCTGCAGATTTGGCCAGCTGACTTGGAGGGAGCTTGCAAAACCTCCCTTGTATCAAAGTAATGGGGGGGAAGGTATTGGCAGATGTGGAGAATGTGGAACCCTCCTACGCTGTTGGCTGGAATGTAAAACGGGGCGCCGCCGTGGGCGTTGGGCAGTTCCTGAGAATGTGAGACGTACAGTGACCCTACGACCCCGAAGCCTCACTCCTAGGTGCATACTGCAAAGAACTGAAAACAGGTGTCCAAACAGGTCCTTGTACACAGGGGTATGGCAGCGTCGTTTATGACAGCCAAAGGGTGGGGAAAATCCACAGGCCCATCAAGGGATGAAGAGTGGTCTGTCCACTTAGTGGAATGTTATCCTGCCACGAAAAGGAAGTTCCGGCACATGCTTCCACGTGGATGAACCTCAGAAACAGTGTGCTGAACGAAAGATGCCGATCCCAAAAGGCCACATGGTAGGATTCCATTGCTAGGAAACATCCGGAAAAGGCAAATCCTTAGAGATGGAAAGCAGATGGTGGGGGCCAGGCACTGGGGCGATGGGGGAATGGGGAGTGATTGCTGACGGGTACGGGGTTTCCATTTGGGGTGATGATGTGATTTGGAATTCGATGGAGGTGGTGGTTGCACAACATTGTGACTGCTAAACACCACTGAATTGCAATATTTTATAAATAGTAAATTTCATGCTAAATATACTTCACACATTTAGCTATGGAGGAGGGTGGGAGGACGGGGAATGGGACTGGCCTGGAGCAGGTGACGTAGCATGCTAGGGTCCATCTGTGTGACCCCCACACACACTCCCCGCCAGGGCTTCCACTGAACTCCAGTGCAAATGCTCACGGCCACTGGGAAGCCAAGGGCTTGACCGGGAGGCCGGAAACAAAGGGGAAAATGCATGCGACTTCGTATCAAATGAAAAAACTCATGCATAGGCTCCGATTCAACAGTGTTGGCCAAATGCGCACTGAAAGTTCTGTAAGAGGTGGGCCCAGTAAGAGATGAGGAGTCAACGTGGGAAGGTCTGTGAGGGGGGTGGCATTGGGGCGCACGTTCTCCTTGGACACCTTTTTGTTCCTTTCTTTTCTCTTTCCCGTGGACCCCTTTCAGCGTTACTTGTGATGAATCCCCGAGTCAGGTGGGGAGGCGCCGGGACTTGGGTCTGGCTGTTGAGAAGGCGGTGAGCAGGGGGCCTCTGGCTTCGTCTCCGGAGACAGAGTGACTGCACAGCATGGGAGCAGAGGCCGGCGGGCTCCTAACAGCACCCCCGGCAAGCTGCCGAGGCCCGGGAGGGGCGGGGGCAGTTCAGGCTGCGGCAGGACGCAGAGTGGGAGCTGGTGTGGCCGCCAGCAGCTCACCCGCGGCATCCCTGCCTCCTCCAGACAGAGCTGGGCGAGGAGGACTGTGTCTCGGAGGCCGAGAAGGTGGCCATGGAGCTCAAGGACCCCAACCGCCCCCGATTCACGCTGCAAGAGCTGCGGGACGTGCTGCACGAGAGGAATGAGCTCAAGTCCAAGGTGTTTCTGTTGCAGGAGGAGCTAGCATACTATAAGAGGTGAGTGTCCCTGCCATCCCCCAGGTGGGCTCCTTTTGCGGGGTTGTGTGGAGTTTGGGGGACAGTTAATACCTGTAAGACAAGGGTTGTATCTGTATCCATTCTGGGGACCTTCTCTGGCCTGAAGCACATACAAGCTCCCGGTCCCTCTCTGAAACTCGAGGGCTCAGGTGTATTTTATCATCCAGAACTTTCCAGCTGTTAGAAAGGAATATTACATAGGCTGTATATAACCTTCCACCACCAGCGAGATCTGGGGCAGCTCCCCCAAGTCAGGCACATTGATATTTGTGTAGCAAAAGATAGAGACATTCATACTAAAGGGGATAAATAAAGATTATAAACAGCCACACGAGAGTTCATTCCAGGTTTTGATACCCAGTGAATAACCAGAAAGTGAATTTCGGTGTTTAAAGCTTTTTGGATTTTGGAATTGCAGGTACGATATCGTGGAGCTGCACCGCCTCAGTATTTGTTAATTCAGTCCATGGTCATGAACTCTTCACACATATTAGAACTACCCTGTCCTCTGTGGTACCCACTAGCTGTGTGGCTATTTAAATGAGCTAAATTAAAATAAAATGTAAAATTCAGTTTCTCCATTGCACTTGCCCTGTTTCAAGTGTGTATTCGGCAGTTGTGGCTAACGGCCGCCATACCGCACTGCGCAGAGAACGTCTCCATCATCATAGAAGGTTCTGTGGAGCCCTGCTCCAGGCGTAGACCACCATCTCCTACCATGCTGCCTCATACTTGTTCAACTTCGTACACATGGCCACAAATCTGTTGGTTCCTCAGCACGTACCATGCTTGTTTCTACCCCGGACCTTTGCACATGCTACTCTTATGACTGGGGAAACATTCCCCTTGGTTCTTCCCATGGTTGATCCTGGTCATTCAGGTTTCAGGTCAGGTGTCCCCTCCTCAGAGAGGCCTTCCTTCCCCATCACCACCCATCCAAAGGAGCGCCCTGTCACCCTGTTTGACTTTCTCCATGGCCCTTTGCACCATCTTGCTTTAATCCTATTCATCGATGTCCTCATTTTCTTGTCTGTTTCCATACACAACTGTAACAACACAAGACGAGAAACCTTGTGGGTCTTGTTCATGGCTAAGTTCCCAACACTTAGGATGGAGCTTAGCGCGGAGCACGGGCACAACCAGTATCTGCTGATCAGAAAGCCAGAAGGAAGGACAGATGCAGCAGATGTTGTCCCTGCTCCAGTAGGGAAGATGAGAGAGGCACAGGAAATACAGTGCCACATGTTGTTATAGGAAACCTACTGTGCGCCTGGCACATAAGAAAGTTTTACTGAATCCGTGTGCACTGGCTGTTCAAGAAGGAAGAGGTCACTTGGGGATGGGGTAGAAATCAGGAAGGCTTCCCGGAGGAAGTGGCATTTGAACTGGGCCTCCCCTAAGGGACAAGGTACCGTTCGGGTAAGGGGGATGCTGAGTGGAGTTTTCCAGATGGAAGAAACCGCCCAGGTATGGAGACAAGCATTTGGCAAGGACAGGAAACAGGAGGTACTTCCATTGGGCTGGAATCTTCAGAGGAAACTGAAGGGAGAGATGTGGGTCCCTCTCCTGAAGCGCATTTGACCAGCTTGGCGAAAGCTACCACAGGCACACGTGACAGCTGTCCCCAGGGCTGAGTCTTCCTCTTAACTGGCCATGCCTATCACTTAAGGGACCAGACCCCCAGGCGGAGAGACTCTTAGGGCAGAAGCTACTGCTGCCATCCTCTTGGGTCCCATTATTCCAAGCCCTCCCAGAGCATCAGACAGTAGTGCCCTTCTAGAATATTCCAGCTCTCACGGAATTTTTTACTCTTTTTTGTCTCACGCCTCTCAACCCTCCAGTGAAGAAATCGAGGAGGAAAATCGAATACCCCAACCTCCGCCCATCGCCCCCCCGAGAATGTCCCCCCAGCCGGAGTCTGGGATCAAGCGACTGTAAGTGATGCCCCGGCGGCATGCGGGCTGCTCGCTCGAGGCTGGCCTGGCGGTTCACACGGCCTCTCACTTCTCTGGACACCTGCTCCAGGGCCAGGCTTGTCACTAACCCCCTCGCACTTAGACGGGCCTAACCCTGGAGCACGTTGGCCCTTGACTTTGAATTCATCTCTGGACTTGAATGCTGAGTTCCTCCTGCGGGGAGGGCGGACACTTGGGCAGAGAGGTCTGGGGAAGGCCGGGGTGGGTCGGGGTGGGGGTGGGGCCTGTGGCTGCTGCTCAGGGCTTGCTTGCGTGTATCAGGTGGGGTCTGTCCCTTAAGTCTCTGAGGACAGCTAATAAGGCTGGTGGTGGGAGGTTCACGTATCTTAACTGCTTGAAACCGCAGCTCCGAGAGCTCTGGAATGGCCGGGTCCACCCCACCTGTGCGTTTCCCGGATGACTCGTCCACCTGTCCCTCCATCTCTCTGTCAAGGATTTCTCAGTGCATCATCCATGCAGTCAGGCCCCGGTCGCTGTGGGGGACATACGAAAAACAGCACCGTCATCCTTGCCCTCAGTTTAAAGCTGCTTCAGTGGCTCTTTGTATCAAAAGACCCCTTTGAGATCCTGATGAGAGTTTGCAGACCCTTCCGGGATGGGAAGGGGGCGGGCAGCATGTACAATTGGGAGGAATTTCAGGTTCGTGAACCCCTGCAGCCCGTTAAATCCTGTCCTAGTTAGCTAGTATCTACTAAGAACCTACTGTGTGCCCAGTACCGTGCCTGCACACGGTCTCACTGAGTCCCCACCGTAGTCCGGTGAGGTGGAAGCACTGTCATTCCCATTTAGAGTTGAGGTAATGAAGGCACTGAGGTTGGTCACCTGCCTAGGGTCACACAGCTCAGGGGTAAAGCCAGGCTTCACACGCAGGCAGCCTGGCCCCCGAGCCCACGTTTGACACCTGCAGGCTCAGCCTGTCGTCTTGTAGCCTTGTTACCTCCCCTGGGAAGGTCTTCCGGGCTCTCGGCCTTCCGGCTGCGCCCAGGGTTTATTACAGAACAGGCCTCAGTTCTTGTCCCCCAACCTTAGCAGAACCTCAGTGAAAGGGTGGGTTGGAAAGCCCCCAGGAGCGAGTGGGGAGAGGCATTGGGGGGTTCCTTGGACGTCTCCACCTTCAGATTCCAGTTGTATGTGGAAACTCGTGGCTAGTTCTCATCCTGTGAACTGACTCAGATTGTTCCAGAAAGGACTCGGCACCGATGGACAGGAAGGGGTTGGACACGTGGGTGGCTCTGCCCTGGGGAAGCGCGCCGTCTTCAGACTCGGGGTCCTGCGGTCTCAGGAAAGGCCGGCTGCCCGCTGGAGTGTGTGGGTTAGCTGTGGCACCTTTCCAACCCTCTCTTGCCAGCCCCAGCTTCCTTATTTACTTGGTCCTCGATCTCTGCTGGATTCGAGGGGCGGGGGTGGTCCCCGGTTCTGATTAGGGATAAATATTTCCTAGGGGGTGAAGCTTCGAACCAGAAAGATTGCAACCTGCTTCCTCCAGATTCCAGCACCACTCTGGCCACATATTAGTAACCTTGCACTGGCAGTTGAAAGTCAAACTAAGTAACTTAAGAAAAAGGAGGAAAAACTGTTGGATAAGTAACCAAAACTTCCCAGGTTGCCTAGCTGCAGGCTCAGCTGGACCAGGCCCTGTCGTCAGGGCTCTGCCTCTGACTTAATACTCCGTTCTGTGGGTGGTAGGGCAATTCTCCCCTCAGGGGCAATATGGCAGCCATCAGGCCAGGGTTCTGCTTTCTTCCCTCTAAAACCCTTGTGGGAAGGGAGAATCTTCCCCAGAGGTCAGACTTGAACTTCATTGGCTCTGACTGGGTCACATGATCACTCTGAGCCAATCACTGGGCAGTGCATTGATTGGCCAGGTCTGGGTCTCACACTCTCAACCTGAGGCTTAGAGTAGCTTTAACTCCATCCAGTTCACAGGGACTGAAATTAGGGAAGGGCGGGAGCCAAGCAAGATCCGAGCGCTAGGCAGATAGGATAAGGGGTACCCAGGGTAGCTGCATCTTCCGGGAGAGGGAGACCTTTGGGCTTCATTCCGTGAGGCACTCGATACCCCCGAAAATTCTTCCCCTCGGTTAAGGCTTGTCATCCAGCGCTTGGTAAGAAATGGGACTGACTTTGCTTAAACCTGGACCCCACCGGCTGGCGCCCCTCGCACGTTAGGATGAGCAGAATCGATCTGGTGCTTCAGTACCTACAGGCTTCCGTTAAAACCTTAGGAAGCTGAGAAAATTCCCCGAGCCCGTTCTGGGCTGAGAGGTGAGACCAAGAGACCAGCGTTCTGCTGCCTTCGGCAGTTCATTCTCACGTCTGTAAAACGCAGACCTCTCTTCAAGTACCTCCGGCACCGTGATTCTAAGTCACGTGAATCTGAGCAATCCTTCCGCGGCTGAGTGTCCTGACTGTTTCAGTTTCCCACTCCAGCCCCCTTCCTCCAAAACAGGAAATTAAGAGCTGGCTTTCGCACATCTCAAACTTGTAAAAGCTAGAGGGAAGTTATCAGAATTAGCTTCTTTCCACTAGTTCTTCTGCCCACACCTGAATAGGCCATGGTGTCTGATCCTCTTTTTCAGATTGTTCTAGAAAGGACTCTGGTGCCCCAGTTTCAAAGCCCTTCACCTGCTTAGTGTGGCCTCAGCAAGACCCGGGGCTCTGAACCTGGAATCGGGGCGCCAGATTCAGACAGTCAGAAGCAGGCAGGGAGGGACAGAGAAATCAGAGGCTTGGTCCACAGGGTGCATGTGGCCAGGCCACTGGCCACCCCGGCCTTCTAGGGGATAGCTGGGAGATCAGACGGGCACAAAAGGCTTTTGACCAGCCCAGGCGGGACACTGGTCGCCTTTGTCCACCGCCGCTGCCGACTGGGAGCTGCATCGGTGTGGCCTGTGAGCCCAGAGCCTGGGGCAGGGACGCACCTTCTCTGGGGGCCGGGCAGGGGTGGCAGTGCTTAGGACTAGCCCATGCCTGTGTCCCCTTCCCTCCGTATGGCCTGCTTGGCCCCTCCATCCTTGCTTTTTCGGAGTATCAGTCACACAGCTTGTGGACTGCAGCTCACAGCTGCTTTCCAGCTCAGCTCATGCCCTTGACCAGCGCTTGCCCACCCACCACCACTGACGCAGTAACTACCATGGCCATTTGCAGGGGCTTTACCACCTTTGAGCACGTGAACTGCGGTGTTTCCGCGAGGCACAGAGTCAGAGATTCATTTCTCCGATGAGTCGGGAACTGGGGCCCGGAGAAGCCCGTGAACTGCACTCAGTTGGGAGGCCAGATTTAACCATGCCTTTTATCTCATTCTGCCTCCTCGCCCCCCTTCCCCTCACCCCACTTCCTGAGTCACCAGCTGTGGGCTGACGTCCCAGTCCCCTTATCTCTCCAGTGCCCATGAGCTGGAGATGCCAGAGTCTGCATTCTGGGCTGAACTGGCCGAGGGAACCAGAAACTGCTGCCAGTCAAAACAGCACGCCCAGGAGACGGGCCAGGAATAGCTTGTGATTGAGCAGCCGCTGGCCCGAGAGGCCGGGTTGGCACTGCCCGGCAGGTCACGAGGGAGTGCCTGAGTGACTCCAGCCTCATCCCCAGCAGACACCAGGCACCAGCTCCCCCTTTGTGTGGCTTCGGCTCTTGATCGTGGACACACACACACACACACACACACACACACACACACACTGCTTTCTGCTATGCAGGGTGGAAGGCTGACCGGGAGGGAGGAAGCAGGCAGTGGGGACAGATGGACGGCCCAGAAAGCTATGGATCACAACAGCTGGCCTTACACACCGGAAGGGTCGCTCGTAGAGTAGGCGGCCACCCAGGCATCGAACGGTAGCGGCAGCAGTGCCTGCTGTCCCTGGCCTCCTACCCACCGCCCTCCTCGCTCCGCCTAGAAACAGCTTCTTCCCAGCCGCCTGTAACACTGCCAGGAATGCCGCGGGGTTCGCATTCCAGAAATATTCGGCAGAGAGGAGGGAGTTAAAACCAGCCACACCACATCCAGGACGTAAACGTTCAGCCAGAACAAGCCAGTCATGTCCACGGAAGTGTTGGCACTCTAGAGGAGGCGGCTTTTGCAGGGAGGCACCTGGAGTAAGGAAGACGGGGGCCATCCATCCCATGGGCCTCACAGTTGGCCAGAACTTTCCGGGTGTCCCAAGACCCCTGGGCATCTATCGACTCTGATTCGATCCAAGTGAAGTCCAGGACGTCCGTGTGGGCACACACCTCTCCAGGCAAAGTGACCTCCCCACACAAAGGCTATCTTTGGGGGCTCCCTGTTACGCTAAGAGAGGGGTCCTGACGAAGGTGGGTGCAGAACCATGTGGCTTGGAGCCCCTGGAAAGCTAATGGTGCCCTCTAGCTTGACCTCTGGGGATTGCGCCCATCCATTTAGCAAAAGGTGTCCCCCCTCTCATTGTCACCAGCCAGGTGGTTCTGCCAAGATGCATCAAAGGTGACCCAAACAGAGACAGCACCCCCACATCGCATGTGAGACAATTACTTTATATCTTTTCCCAGCCAGCCTCCCACCCCGCAGAAAACTCAGAGCTGTTCATAACCCGCTGGGCTGGCTCGGGGGGCGTGGTACCTTCCTTTTCCTTGGCCAAGCCCGGGACCGACGGTGTCCTCCGGCGCTGGCTCTGACTTAACTCTCAGCTTCAGCTCTTGTCCTGCTGGGCCTGCTCTGGCCCCCTCACCTTCTCTCCTGGATCTCCCCCTGGCCGCCTTCGGGGCATGGCGCCTGCGTCTCAGGGCAGTGTGGGGGTGGGACATGATGGAAGACCCCCAGGGCTGTGGCCACCAACAGCAGGTTTGGAGCCCCTCCTTCTCCGCGCCCAGGCCTGCATTTTCAGCCCATGGGGGCCACCCCTCCCCCATCTCCCCTCAGTGGTTGTCTGTCACATGTGGTGGTAGTTTGCTAGGGATGCTGTAACCAAAGTGCCACAAAACTGGGTGACTTAAGCAGTAGAAACGTTTTCTCATCGTTCTGGAGGCCAGACTGCCCAGACGCAGGTGTCGCGGTGTCGGTTCCACCTAAGGGCTGAGAGCTGGAAGCCCTTCCACGCCTGTCTTCCAGCTCCTGGTGGTTTGCTGGCAGTCCTGACGGTTCTTTGGCTTGGAAGCGTCACCCCATCTCTGCCCCATCTTCACTTGGCGTTCTTCCTGTGTGCGTGTCTGTGTCCAGGTCTCCCCCTTTTGTGAAGACCCCCCTATTCCAATATCACATCACCTTACCTCTACAAGGACCCTCTCTCCCAATGAGGTCCCTTCCAAGGCACTGAGGGTAGGACTTCAACATGTGAGTTTGGGGGACACACAGTTCCACCCCTAACACGCACCACAAGCAAACCCTTCTGCTGGTGTGTGTGGGGGGGTTTACCTTCCTGCCTCCCTGTTTTGACTTTCTCTGTGTCTGTCTGTACTTTTCTAACCAGGATCTTTACAGCCATAATGCCCATGGTAGCGGCTGGACTGATACTAGATGACCCCACTCTGCAGCCTGTCCGAGGACTTGTTTCCCTTGTAGGCACTGTGTTCTTCCGGTTTTGTGTTGAGCTGCGCCTTTGGAATGTCTGCTGCGGCTGCTGCTGGGCTGGCCTGTCTTCTTGGCCACTCGGGCTGCATGGCCACTGCCTGCGCGTTCCCACCGCGAGTGGGTGCCGAGTGTGATTGCCCCTCGTGGCGCTCGACCTGCACAACTGAGGCCTTGGAATTCTCGGCTCTGTCACCGATAATCCTTCTTGTCTTTTTCTGTTTCTATTCTAAAACCACCTTGTCCATGATCCAGTAAAGAAGGTCCTTTAAGTGACGGGTCAGTAAGCAACACCTACTGTGACAACCCGCCCCACCCCGAGTGACACTAACGCTGTGTTTCAGTGTTCACGCCCCTGGCTTTCTAAACCGCTTTGTTTTGCGGCCAGCGTCAGTGAGCCGTTTGATCCCATTAGAAAGCAAAGGAGGGGACCAGTGTTTCCACTCTGTGTCCCCTTGGACAGGAAGTGGCAAGTGGCCCTTCTGCTTCCCTGAGTCAGGTGGGGGTGTTGTGTTGCTGCCGTATCCTTGGCCAGCTAATTGTCCTGGTGACACTGGGAAAGAGCTCACAAAAAACTCAGTGTGAAAACTGTGCCTTCAGCAGCCACGACACATACCTGTCACGCAGACTGAGCATGCTCCAGATAAATTTGGCTTGCTCCAGCTTTATGATAAAAGGCACTTTATTCCTGGTAGGAAGTGATTGTAGGATCCAGTGACCATAGAATAATAGTGAAATCATTTTCGCCCAGATGTGATCCAAACTGGACCCCATAGGCCACAGCGCGTGCGCGTGCTCGCGCACACACACACACACACACACACACACACACACACACGTGCGCGCGGGAAGCTAGTAGGTGAACAGGGAACTAAAAATAGTTGATCTGAAGCTTGGGTTTCTCAGTGGTTCATTCCCATTCCTGCACCTGGGAAGCATAATGCAGCATTGATATCTCCCACCATGTTCAGAAAGCAAAATTCCAGAGCGGGAGAGCTTCGAAGGAGTCTTGTCAGAGGCTGGGGGTAGCAAAAGACAGCTGGCAGCTTGAAAAGGGTTTCTGGGAAATACTCAGGGTGGGTCGTCAAGTCTCCTGGCCAGCGTCCTAGTCTGTGTTCAGGTGAGCTAAAGCAGCTTGCAGTGGGCCACTTCATAAGCTCTTGGCCTGTGCTTTCCACCTTTACTTTGTAGGTATCGGATGGATCAGTGATCAGTAGTCACAGCTGCTTTCAGAAGACCTCTTGGTCTACATTAGCTGTTTCTAATAGACGTGGTAACGTCAAAAGTGATTGCACCATCAGTCAGGTTTTGACACTGCGACATGTTTCCCAGATTTCACTCCCATACCGTATTCACGGTGTTTATCTAATCAGAGAACCGCATGTGCTATTATTATTTAATATATTTTTAATCATCTCATTTTTCTTAAATACCTACTTTTGCTTCATCCTAAGCAGTAAGATCTATGCAATCTGGGCTTTGATGTGCTACTTTAACATAGTTTCCTGACTGGTTAAATAAATATGTACCTACTTAAAAACATTCACCTGTTTACATTAGAATCATCTTATATTCTGTACAGCTTTCAAGTCTTACTTGATCTGCACCATTAGGGTAAAGAAATTCATGATGTATCGTTCTGGTAGCTTCTTATCTCCATTAGTAACGAGCAGCTCTCAGTAGTGGTCAAGGTAGGAGAGGAGATGCATCACACATGCACGGCCTATTCACACTGCGTCACCTCCAAAGTATCGTGACAATGGCACGCAGCATCCCCTGCTGTTTTCTAAGAATAACTCTGACCCGCACCCCTAACTTTTTATTTCACACCTTGACTTGATTTGCTCCCTTCCATATTTGCTGCTATGTGTGTCTCTGGCATTGCGAAACCCGTCCAGGGTGTCTCGGAGGGCGGACACTCATTTCTTCCTTTCCTTCCAAAAGGTTTAGCTTCTTCTCCCGAGATAAGAAGCGTCTGGCCAACACGCAGAGAAACGTGCACGTCCAGGAGTCCTTTGGCCAGTGGGTCAACTCCCACCGTGATGACGGTTACACAGAACAAGGACAGGAGGCCCTACAGCACCTGTGACCGTGGCCCACCTCTGCCCTCCAGCCTGAACTATCCACCGCCAGCACCTGCAACGGAACGTGGCAGCCCCAGGTGTCACTACGTCTCGGTTCAGACGCACCTTCAAAACTGATCCCTCAGACAGTCTGTCTGCTTTGAGGAAGCACAGTGAAAAACTCATGCCAAACTCTAAAGAAATGTTTATTTATACCCAGGGCTGTCCCCATTTCTAATAGATGACTCTGGTCCCTTGGGACATATATTTAATAAGCTAGATTTTTGCATTAACACGAGCTTCGTTAAGCCAGATACATCACTTGCCGCTGTAACAGCGGTGTGACTGCTTGGTGTGAAATTCTGTGTGGAGAGGTTTTATTTTCACGTTTGTCGTACTTACGCGGGAGGCTTCTATGCGTCACGGTCGTGCGCTCGGCATGGTGGCAGCGTGCTCTCCATTGCACAGGGTGCATCCCTTAGAAGGCGGGGCCTCAGAAGTCCTTGGATGAGCTAGCCCAGCTCAGTCACAAGGCGGCTGAAAATAGGGACAACGGTCCTCCCTCCCGGAAACGGGAGACGGCTTGGTAGGAGGCGATGCTTCTCGCCTGCTCCTTGTTACTGACAGTGCCTAGAGCATGTAGCAATGTCAAGGCCAGCGCCTTGGAATCGGCTGGGAGTTGCGCAGTGCTAACCAAACGAGTGGCTGAGGGTGAAAGATTGCAGCATTTTGTGTATGGAATATCTTTTCTTGGTACTGTTTTTCTTTTAGCCTTTACTATGTCAAATAGTTTGTCCTCTGCAAAGAAGACGAGTGTCCCAGAGGAGATTGGGAATGGGGTGCGGGAGCCTAAGGAGTTGGGGGTGGAGGGTGAAAAGAGGGTTTGGGGGCCACATGTCAGCTGATGCATGGGGCTGCAGTGGCAGGCGGACAGCCAGGTGCTTCGTGTGCAACTGGCGGGTCGGGGGTCTGCCCAGACAGCACCTTCTCTCCACCCACAGGGCACCCTTTTTCACACACTCTACTCTGGTTTGCTAAGAAACCCTCAGGTCGGTGTACAGCCCATGGACTTGGTTTCCAGAGGCTGAAGAGAACAGTCAGACAGGCTACTGTGGTTGCCTTCCGGTGGTGGTTCGCAAACCTGACTGCCTGTTAGAATTATGAGAGTTTATTCTCAGAGTTAAAAAAAAAAGCACGTGTACTGAGGAACCCCTGTGCTCTCCAAGCACCGTCAGGTGCCTTCCCAGGGGTAACCAGTATTGCCAGTTTCTTGGTGTCTTTCTTAAAACAGCTCATACAGGGGTTCCCTTGTGGTCTAGTGGCAGGTTTTGGCGCCCTCACCGCCGCGGCCTGTGTTTAATCCCCGCGCAGGGCACCCACCAAAATACTACTACTAATAAAATGGGTTACACACATGTATGCAGTTATGTAAAAAGAACAAGGCATTCCCATTCTCTCTTACATACATGGCAGCGCACTGTATGTGCTGTTCTCTACCTTTCTTTTCTTAGAATACCCTGGACATGACTCCATATCAGTACATAGACAGTGGGTCACAACAGGGCAATTCTGCCCGCCCCCGCCCAGGACATTTGGCACTGCCTGGAGACGTTTTGGGTCGTCACAACTCAGAGATGGGGAGAATGCTACTGTCATCCAGTGGGTAGGCTCCAAGGATGCTGCCAAACATCCTACAATGCCCAGGACAGCCCCCACAACAAAGGATCGTCTGCTCCAAATGTCAACACTGCCAAGGCTGGGGCACCCTGGGCTACCAAAGAGGTGTGTGATTTGCTCATCTTTGTCCAAGCCCTGGACAAACAGTGATGGACAGACGGCTTCCTTCTCGTCCTTTACTGCCTAAAACAGCGCTGCAGACTTTCACACACGTGCGTCTGTCTGCGGAATACACTAGAAGCAGAATGGCTGGGTCAGAGGGTGTATGCTGTTGTCATACTGCTGTCATACTGCTACTGCTGAAGTCCCTGCCGTGGGGCTCTATCCCCCTCCATTTTATTAGTTGCTGAAGCCCGTATGTGACTAAGCCCGAATGCCCAGGGATGGAGCCTGAGCGTACGTGCCTTTCTAATCCGCCCGTGTCCTGGTGCTCAGGGTTGGGAACCAACCTCTGGCTTAAATACCTCAACCCGATCTGTCTGTGACATGGAGCACTCTTGTTGGGCTAACGTTCCTGCCAACTCCAGCCCCCTTTTGGTGCCATAACAGGGAGCACTCTGTAAATAAAATGGGGGTGGAATCTGGAAGGTATTCCTGCGAGGCTCGTTTCTGAGATGGGAGACAGTAAAATTCTGCACTGGATGTTTACAAAGGAAAAAGCGTGTTTTTCTAAAACTGTTCTAACAGCTGACAGTAAGAGAGAGCAGGCACTCTACATGACAATGAGAGTTGTATCTTCTAATGCAAAATCCTGGTAAGGAGTGTGTGAGTCTTGATATTAAATCAGACATTTATTTTGCATGAAACAGCTTGAATTTTAAGAACCTGAACTTTCAAAGATAACAGCCATTTGATAAAACAAAAATGCTAAATGTCACTTTTTTGACTATCCCGTGAACAGCACGGAACTTCTCGAGCGCCCCCAGAGGAACAAACCAGAGGCCGGGGGGTCCACAGGGAAAAGACCGATCAGGTCGTCAGGACTAGATACAGACCTTCCGTTGGTTCCCTGTTCACTCTCACTCTTTGTCTTCCAAAGGGCTGGGAGGTTGCTGCAGACCACAGCCCCACAGGCCTGAAACTGGTTTTTCATTTGAAATGCCAGCCTCCCATCCAAAAGAACACGGCAGAAAAGGCTCAGGAATGGGGGAGCATTTGTCCCAGAGGAGCTGGTTGCTGACCCAGGTCACTGTTCAGACTGGCTTTGGTATGACATCTCTGGACAACCCCCTTGGATTCACTTGTCCACCCTATTTTTATTTCAGTTCACCAAACCCTGGCGCTATGGACATAAAGATAGAAGAGACAGAATCTATTCTGACCAGATTCGGGTTCCTAGGAGCCAGAGATTGATGCAAATGACTGTCAGTTGTCACCTCTTTTTGCCCAGCCCTCAAACTGGTCATTTCCAATAGGTGGGAGAAAATGAAATTCTCTTCCACCAAACTAAAAGAGGGCAGTGGCTCCTGACACCCGAGGACAAGACCGTTTCCCCAAGCTTATTAAATGGGTCCCTAGAACTCTAAGGCGGAGAGCCATCCGTAATACCCGCACGTCCAGCCTGAACCTGGGTTCCGCACCGGAAAGAACGCTTATCCAGGCCCTACAATCGTCAGGAAGTCTCAGCACTGCCCATGTCCTCTGCAGCGAAGCGACGATGCTTTTGCTGAAGCCACGTCTTCCTTCGGGCTGTGCTGGTGGTGCTGAGCTTCTACTTACTTCTGTCCCTCTTCTCCCTCCCCCTGACCCTGTCATCTCTGAAGTCCCTCTCGCGGTCCCAGTCACTTTCCGGCCACACCCTGGGTGGCTCTCTTTCCTGCCACCTCCTCTCCCTGCCCCGGTCATGGTCTCGGTCCCTTGTCCTTGATTCCCAGTGTCCTTCTCGGGACCGCGATGGCGCCCTCTTTTCCCTCTTTCCCTCCCTATACGGTTCGTTTTTAACAACTGGCAAGTTAATGGGTTTTCGAAAAGGCCGATCCCGCCCTCCAAACCTGAGTTGCCCAGATTCCTTTTTGCCCCCCAGACCTCCTCCAAGTCGCCGAGGGATCCACCCTTTCAGAGTCCTTTCCAGCTCGTAGTCCACAAATATCTCGTGCTGGTCGATGACCAGCCCGTCTGCGTCTCGGTAAGCTTTGAGCAGGGAACGCTCCTCTTTGTATTCGATGAAGGCGTAGCCCTTTGAAAAACCGGTGACCAAGTCCCTCACCAGCCGGAGCCTCCGGATGTCCCCGTAGCGGGAAAATACTTCCTTTAACTTCTCCTCTTTGGTCTGCAAATTTAGTCTTGCTACAAACAAGGTGAGGAGGGGGTCTCCGGTGACGCCTTTGTTGGGGGTGTACCGAGCCAGCATTGCCCTCCAGATGGCGCGATCATGGGGGTCTTCATCAGTGCCATCAATGCTGCCAGCTTTGAGTGGGTCATACTCCTTGGCGATGGGCATCCAATCGTTCATGTTCTAGGAAGGACCACAGCACACATTTATGAAGTACCTACTATGAGCGACTCATTTAACCCTGACGACAGCCCCATGAAGTAAGATACCACCACTCACCCCTTTTTCAACAGGGCAGGAAGCGATTCCCAGAGGCTGAGGCTCTCCTGATAGAACAGTAGGGAGACGGTGTCAAAGCCTGGCAGTGGGGCTCTTACCCACTCCACTCACCCTCCCTCCCAGGAGGAAGCAAAGGGCACCTTGTGCCTGAGTTTGCTGCTCATGTGTATCATCCGGTTTAGCTGCCAACTACGTTATAACGTGGTGACATGGATTAAAACCCAGGCTTATCTTTGACAGGTTTTAAAATGGTCGTAGGAAAACCAGCCTGGGAACTGCCATAGAGAAGGGCATTTTAAAAAAAACAAACCCTTTCCTACCAAGGATTTCAAATGAATGGCATCACACCTCCACAACTTCCTCATCTGGCTCCCACTATGCCCACCGTGTGGCCAGTCTTGTTTCATCTGTGCTCCTGCTCAGGTCCCCGCTTCCACATGATTCCACAGCAAAGTCTACATTTCCCATCACTCATCTGCTAACGCATCAGTATGTGTCACTCAAAGATAAGGGCTTTTTTGAGAACAGAACTGCAAGGGAAGGTGGTGCTTATGAACGCAGCATTTTGCTTCTGTCGGCAAACAGGCAGCAAAGCTAAAAGTGAGCCAGCAGCAGCCTCTTTGCTTCCAAAGTAACTAGCATGAGATTTCTTCCCCATTCCCTAGCGGATAATCCGGGGATGCCTTGCAGCGTGAGAATTGGTTGAGATGGTAATTTTAGCCCAGTGAGCTCATAGCAATTTGTCATTCATTCAAACCTATGGTAATTTTTTTTTTTTTTGGAAAGAGGGTGGGTAAGTTTAAGGCTGACATGTGACAATTGATTCATGTGAAATCTGTTGGACTACTACAGTGTTTACCAACATTTTGGACACCACTAATAACCATGTGACCAATTCTGTAAGTCTTTATAGCCTTCAGGGCTGAAATATGTTACTTAAAAATCAGTGCTCTGTGAAATATATATGGTAATGCTCATTGCTACATCTTTCCATGGTATTTATTAAAATGATATCTGTAACCTTTCCTCTCTTGCTCAAATTTTCCTCAAGGATATTTTTGCTTTTGTTCTTCAGTTTTTGGGTTCTGTAGTCAGGATTGTTTTGGGGGTACACTGTGGAATTTTTTTTCCCAGTAGAAAAGCCAAATACCTACAGAATAAATCCAAAGTCAACGGACTCAAGACCTCTTGCCCTCACTTAGCCTCTCACCATAGTCCATCACAAAATCCAGTGTACCCACTATCACTTCTCATGCCTTGAATGCACACTAATTCCCCAGCTCCACGACTTTCCCAATGCAATTCCCTCTACTAGGAATAGTATTTCCTGCATCCCACAGCTCCACCTCCGAAAATTCTCCTGGTCTTTCCAAGTCCAGCTTCCAGGATTTTCCCCATGAAGCAAATTGGTCTCTTCCACAGCTCATCATGGTACCTCTTCTGTCACACTGGTCCCATTTTGCCCAAAGCACAGTAAACACTCTACTATCTAGTGTCTGCCTCACTTCATCTCCATATACAAGGACACTTCCTGAGAAATGCTGGGGAACTGAGCCAAATGCACCCAAAATTCATGCAACTGTTTTTGGTCTAAATCAGACAAAAAGGACCACATCTTTGAGAAATGAGAGGAAGGACTTTACACTGTCTACCACCAAATTGTAAGTGGAGGGCAGGCATGTATATCTGTTGTCATTAACAAGCAACTTTGGAGAGGACACCTCTCTGGAATCCTCAACGGTAAAAGGATGATAAACACCAGGAGCTACGGAAGGAGGACCGGACACAAGAAGATGACTTTGGTCCCACTCCGGGTCTGGGCTCTGCCTCCAATGCATTTTGCATCTTTTCTCTCTCATAGTTGGAATTTCTCCATGTTAAAAAAAAAATTGGGAGTTCCCTGGAGGTGTAGTGGCTTAAGGCTTCGGCGCTGGCGCTGTCAGCGCTGCGGCCTGGGTTCAATTCCCAGTCAGGGAGCTACCCACATACCAAAAAGGAAAAAAAAAAAAAATCACTGTTGTTTAACTCTCTGCTCTGGTATTCTCTCTATATAAATTCCATTCTGACCCTAAAATTCTTAGGTTCTAATCTTCCTATCCTCCATCAGAGGGTTGAAGGAAAAAAAACACCAAAGACCTTAATAATTATACTTAACTGGTGCTGAACACTTAGGAGGTGCCAGGCACTGTGCTAAGCATGTAACTTCTGTCACTTCTCAAAAATACCAGGAAATAGGGATTACTGTTACTGCCATTTCAGATGGTAACAGCGGAAGGTGAGATGGAAAAAGATCTAAGAAGTAGCCCGGCCTGGGAGTTAGAGCCAAGGTCTTTTCGACTCCAGAGCTTGAGCTCTTAACTATTTCCTTAGATGGCTGTCATAAAATCTAAGTAAGCCTTTGGAGACCTGTCCAGGATGAGATATGAAAGATGAATGGAGAAGACTGGGAGGTGGAAGGAGCAATTAACCACTAAAGACAAAAGTGTGGAAAGTGGGAGTTCCCTGGTGGTGTAGTGGCTTAAGGCTTCGGCGCTGTCAACGCTGGGGCCTGGGTTCGATTCCCAGCCAGGGAGTTACCCACATACCAAAACAAACAAACAAACAAAAAGTGTGGAAAGTGAAAAAGAGCATTAGATTCGCAGTCAGAATACCCAGGTTTAATGGGAGTTCCCTGATGGTGTAGTGGCTTAAGGCTTCGGCTCTGGTGCTGTCAGTGCTGCGGCCTGGGTTCGATTCCCAGTCAGGGAGCTACCCACATACCAAAAAAAAAAAAATGTTTAAGACCTAGTTCTATTACACTTCGGGCAAAATGTAAATCATCTGTAAAATATAGCTGAATGCCACTTCACTAGGCTTTTGTGAAAATTAGATAAGACAGTGTCTCTGAAAGTGCTTTATAATTATAAATTATTAGACAAATAAAAGTTCTTACTAGACACAAAGTATCTCTCTCCTTCCAGAGTCTGCAGAGCAACACATTCCCGCGCTTCCTACCCAATGGGAAGCACAACTGAAGGCGGACCGCGCGGGGTCCTCCCGAGCATGCGCAGTGGCGCCGTGGACGTTAAAGCGGAAGTCTGGGTGGGAAAGCCTGTACCCCCAAACTGCCTACAACACCTTTGCTTTGGCCGCCAGCCCCTCTGGGTGGGCGCTGAGCAGAAAGGGGCCTCCTTCCAATCCAGCTATCGCCCCCGCTCCCTGGAACACAACCCCAAAAGGTCTCCCACCTTGCCCGGTTTCAACATGGCGGCCCACACACGGGAGGGCACACTGTCCAGGTCGAGTTAACGTCGTCCAGGTGGACCCTGCTCCCGCCAAGCTGCTTCCACTCACCTCAGCAAGACTCACGTTCCCTTCCCCACAAAAACTGTCGCCCGGCTGGACGCGATGGAAGATTCTTCTTGCCTGCCTGACAGGACCTTTACATTGGAAGAAGCAGATTCGTCATGGGCGCTGTTTTCATTTTTGTTCCTGAGAAATTTAATTACATGTATTGGGCATCGAAGGCGTATTATTTCCGAGGAGAATGAAATGTCCATTTTTTCCCCTAATTTTTTTCACGAAGACAAGAACTGCTAAGTTGAACCATTGAGTTGAAAAACTGTCGAATGTGCAGTTAGGCGTGTGGGAGCCCCTGAATGTTCTCTCCGTCGCGAAGGGCTGTCAGCGCAGAGGTTGGTTGTTCTCAGACTGACTTTGAGAACCTGATTGTATTACGGTTTCTTCAGAAAATGCGTATGCCGGCTCACGTGAAATTTGGTACGTTTTCCCAGAGTTTTCCCAACCCCGAGATTTAATAAGTTCGCTTTATACACAGACAAAACAGTTCTTCAGAGTTTGGGGACTTCGACTTTAGAGTCGCGTGGGCACTTGTTAAAATGCGGTTTCCTAGGCCCCACCCGAAACTGTGACCTCACAATCTCTGAAAATCTGCATTTTTCCAAGCCGCCCCCCGCCCCCCGCGAAAGATTCTTGAAGCTACTAAAGGACCCCGGCCGTTAGAACCGCGGTTCAGAAGCCCAGATTTTAAAACCTGGGTGTGGGAGGGAGAGGAAAGAGCCTCGCGGTCAATAAATATTTGCAGAACGGATATGATGTATGCATTCTAATTATGTTATGTGTCTTTTTCAACAGGTCAGGATATTCGGGTAGTTTACACTTTGGTTGTGTCACAACTTGAAATACGTTGGTAACAGTCGTGGTTTTTAAATTTGATTATGGCTATCTTGTGATATTCTTAAGCCACTCCGTTTCTGATTAATCCTTAGGGGTGGGTAGTTTCTACAGACACATGATCTCATTTTCATTCTAATCTTATTCTGGGTAGGTAAACTTACCTCTAATGACTAAGGATGTAGTTCCCTTTCCTAATCTTTACTGTGTCTCTATTATGTAGTTGAAACATAGGTTCCAAATATCAACAGCTTTCTTTATAGTACATTTTCTTAAAATATATTAACGAAAATATATCATTGATACTAGCTAATGTCACTCCAATAAGTTTATCAAAATAAAAATATTTAAAAAGTATCATTGAGCAAAAAATGAGCAATATCTATAGTTTAAAATTTTTATGCTTAAAAATACAAGGGCTGTCCGGAAAGTATCCGGACATGTAATATAAAAAAATAGAGACATTTATGGCTGGATTTTTTCCAGACAGCCCTCGTATGTGTATACGCAATGGAATACTATTCGGCCTTAAAACGGAAGGAAATTCTGATCATTGCAACAACATGGATGAACCTGGAACACATTATGCTAAGTGAAATAAGCCAGACACAAAAGGACAAATATTGTATGATTCAGTTTATATGAGGGACCTAGAATAGTCAAATTCATAGAGACAGAAAATAGAACGGCAGTTACAGGGACCGGGGCGGGTGGGGGTGGGGGGGCGACGGGGCAATTATTATTTAATGAGTACAGAGGTTCAATTTGGAAAGATGAAAAAGTTCTAGCGGTGAATGGTGATCAGGTTATACAACATTGTAAATGTACTCAATGCCACTGCACTTTGCATTTAAGAATAGATAAAATGGTAAAAACCATTTAATTGTGTCTTAACCACAATTAAAAAAAAAAAAAAGTTTTGTGACTACCTATTGCTGGAGAAGCGGAAAAGTGCCCCAGATCCTTTCAGCCTAGCACCTAGATCTTGGTTTCTAGTGTCATTCCCAGTAACAGTAACCAGTGCTCCTTGGAGAAATGGCTGATTCTGAGACTGGGGCAATAGATACACAATTGGACCTTGGAGCAGCTTATAGTGTTGGAACATAGGAAGTGCTAAAAACAAACCCACAATGATGTCTATGTTAAAGGGACACAGGAACCAACTGAAGGCTCCAAATAGCCAAGGCAAAACAATTTGAGCAAGAAAATAGTGTTAGAATATAACCCAAAATAAATATTCGTGAGCCTATACTGATATAAACAAATGATTAAATAAATAAACTAGGTAGAAGAGATAAATCTCCCATGCAGAATTCCAAATAGGTAGCTAACTCCTCTCTCAAGAACACGGAGTATAACTCTACATCTAAGTGTGGGCTGGGCACAGTGACTTCCAAAGAATGCAGTATGGGAAAGGGGGAAGAGAGAAGCAACTTTATAGTGGAGAAACACAAATACTACCTCAGTCAGGTGATCAACATCAACATCAGCAATGTCATGTTACTACTACTTACCCTTAATAAGATGTGATGAAAATGGTACTTTACTTCGTGGTCTTCCTCCCCAAAACCCATAACCCAAGTTTAATCATGAGAAAAACGTCAGACAAATCCCAAGGAACATTCTACAGATACTTGACCAGTCCTCATCAGGACTGTCAAAGTCATGAAAAACAGGGAAGTCAGAAACAACTCAGAGGAGCCTGTAACAGGAGTAACAGGAGCCTGTTACTGTCCAGTATAATAACCTCTATCCTTGCGGCTGTATAAATTTCTACTTAATTGAAATTAAAAACTCCAGGTCTCAGTTGCATGGGGCACATTTCAGGTGTTCAGTAGCCACATACATGTGGTAGCTAGTAGCTACCATACTCAACAATGCAGGTACAGAACATTTCCATCATTGCAGAGAGTTCTGTCAGACAACACTGGTCTAGAATAGTGTTGCTCCATAGAAAGGGAATGTCAGCCACATATGTAGGCTGATCAGACGTACCGTTTTAAATAGGACAGAAAACAATGGTACTGTCCCATTTCAAACAGTTCATATGGTCAGCCTAGTTGCAATGGGCTAAATTCAAGGTACAAAACTGAAAATCTATACCAATTAAACCAGCCTACTGCCCCCCACCTCTCTCCCTGGCAACAACCACTATGTGACTGATGACTCTAGGCACTTCATGTAAGTGGGTTCATACAGTATTTGTCTTTTTGTGCCTGGCTTCTTTCACTTAGCATACTGTCCTCAAGGTTCATCCAGGTTGTACAATGGCATGAGACAGAATTCCTTTTGTAAGGCTGCGTGATATTCCAGTGTGTGTATATATGAGGGCTGTCCAGAAAAAATCCAACCATAAATGCCTCTGTTTTTCATACTATATGGCTGGATACCTTCTGGACAGCTCTCATACAGCCCATTTTCTTTATCCATTCATCTGTTGATGGACACTCGGGTTGCTTCTACTCATTGGCTATTGTGAACAGTGCTGCAGTGAACATGGTTGTACAAATATCTTTTTCAGATTCTGCTTCCAGTTCTCCTAGTATGTATCAGAAGTCAAATTGCTGGATCATATGTTGGTTCTAATTTTAGTTTTTGGAGAAACTGGCTCACTGTTTTCCACAGTGGCTGTACCATTTTACATTTGCATCAGAAATGTAGAGGAGGAGTTCCCTGGTGGCTTAAGGCTTAAGGCTTCGGCGCTGGCGCTGTCAACGCTGCGGCCTGGGTTCGATTGCCAGTCAGGGAGCCCACATACCAAAAAGCAAAAAAAAAAAAAAAGAAATGTAGAGGGATTCCACTTTCTCCACATACATCCTCATCAACACTTGTTATTTTTGGTTTTGTTTCTTTTGAATGCTAGCCATCCGAATGGGGGCAAGGTGACATCTTGCGATTTTTATTTGTATTTCTCTAATTAATGATGTTGAACATCTCATATGCTTATTGGCCTCTTCAGAGGTCATCTGAAAGGCAGCTCCATTACTGCCACATCTATCTAATTAAAAATTAATTATGGGAGTTCCCTGATGGTGTAGTGGCTTAAGGCTTCGGCGCTGGCGCTGTCAGCGCTGCGGCCTGGGTTCGATTCCCAGTCAGGGAACTACCCACATGCCAAAAAGAAAAAAAAAAAAAAAATTAATTATATAAAGAATATAAACCTAGTGGAAGAGCTGGAGGGCAACATGGACTACTCTCCTAAAGATCTCTATAGAAGTCCCACGTTAATAGCTTAAAACCAACACTTAGCATTGGGCACTGAGCTAAACTCATTCCATTCTCCCAACTCTGTTGCATGCCAAGGTAGAACCTGGCTGTCCTGGAGGGAGGGTGGAGGACTTGAATCCCTTCACCCCCAGAGCCTCCACCCTGAATAAACACTTCACCTTAATGTTTTTTTGAAGTGTACTCTTGTCCCAGAAATTCCAGCAGTTTCGGGGCCTCTGTGAGCAAAACTTGAACCCTGATGCCACGCCACGTCCAGCAGCCCAGGACCTGGCAGGGTTCTGGGACAAAAAAAAAGTGTAATTCTTCCAAAAACGCAGACTCAGAACAAGTGCCCTGGGCTTCACCCTTCCTCGAATCAGATTCTTTTAAAGACCTTTCACTCCAGGAGATGAAGTCACTGACCCAGGACTGCAGGCATGTAAGCCACATTGGGAAAATCTCCAAAATCTTACTGCTTCCATGCGGGATTTAAGGGTAAGAAAACCAGAAAATGTGGGGAGTGTGCCACTCAGGAAATAAGTGATGCTCCAGAGACTCAGAGGAGCCTAAGACTTACTGTGCTCAATGGACCAAAATAGGACCGTCAGCTCCTTGCTAATGGAACTTTCCTAGTGGTGGACTCTTTCAGCCCCCAGACGTTTAAGGTTCCATTTTCATCAAGTGTGAACCACCCACTTGTTTTGTTTCCCAGTTCACTTTTTCCTTTGTTTAACCATAAGTGAGGCATGGCCTAACTCTGCACTCCCTTCTGCAGTTGGGTTTCTACTTAAAGGCAGGGGGGAAAGTGTGCAACTGTATACTGCACACACCTGTCTTAAATCTCAGGGGAAGAGTGTTTTTCAAATTATTTTTTTGCTGTTTGTTTTTGTTGTTGTTGTTGTTGTTTTTTTTTTTTTTTTTTTTGCTTTTTGGTACATGGGTAGCTCCCTGGCTGGGAATCGAACCCAGGCCGCAGCGCTGACAGCACCAGCGCCGAAGCCTTAAGCCACTACACCATCAGGGAACTCCTCAAATTATTTTTAAAACTTCATACAATGACATATGTTGGGACTTTTTAAAAGACTTTGTTATTGACATATTTTCTGTATGTTACTGATCCAACTTTCCATATCTTATTCCCATATATTAATAATTATATGAACTTGGGAAATTTTTTGTATTAATATTTCATATTTTGGCGATAAAGTTAGTTTATAATAACAGCTGACATCTACTGAGCACTTACTGTGTGCCACTGTTCTAAAGCACTTTACAACAACCTTAGGAAGTCTATTGTATCCTTATCCCCGTTTTAGAGCTAGGATAACTGAGTCCAGAGCAGAGGCATAATTTACTTGCCTAACATAACACAGCTTGCAAGGGGCTGAGCCAGTCAAGATTTGAGCGCCTATGATCTGGTCTAGAATCCGCCCTTTTGAACACTGTGCTGTCTGTCACTCACTGCTTTTCAAACTTGGATGTGCATCATAATTACATAGAGGGCTTGTGAAATCACAGATTGCTGCAGCCCACCCCTGAAGTTTCTGATTCAGTGAGCCGAGAATTTGCATTTCTAAAAAGTTTCCAGATGATGCTGAAGCTACTGGTCTGGGGAGCACACTTTGAGAACTTGTACTGTGACTCATAATTGTTTTCATGATTTCCCAGTGGAGGAAGAAGGGTCATGATTACCCACCAACAGATTGTGGAACTGTTTAATATGAGGGCTCTAAGTGCAGATGATTAACACTTCATAAGTGTAACCAACACCCTTTGATTTTTTGATGTGCCAGATGCTGGACTAGGCACTTCTTGTGCATTTATCATCTAATCCTCACACCAATCTTGGGGAATGCTTTTATCTTTCCCAGTTTACACTGAGGAAATGGGGGTTTGAAGGGACTGGGGAGCTTGATCCAATTTATGTTCCAGGAGTTCCCTGGTGGTGCAGTGGCTTAAGGCTTCGGCGCTGGCACTGTCAGCGCTGCGGCCTGGGTTCGATTCCCAGTCAGGGAGCTACCCACATACCAAAAAAGTAAAAAAAAAAAAACAACAATTTATGTTCCAGTAAGTAGTCATTGGGAGGTTCAAGTCAAGACTACTTGAACTCCACAGCCCTGTTGACCATGACGCTACAGACTTTGCACATCGTAAATGCTCAGTAAATAAACTGTTAAATAACTGAATAAAAGAATCTTGTTCATATCAAAAGCCTAGCTACTCAATGGAAGACCTTCTGACATTTTAAAAGCATGATTTACTAGGTTTCACCGTGTAGCAGAGGGGTATGTGGCAGGGAGGAAGGTGTGGTGCTGTAGAGGGTGAATTTCTAGGGAAATTTCAAGGCCGAAGGACCTTTTGGCAGACACAACGGTGCCACAGAGATTCATGCCAGCCATGAATCTCTTCACTGGGATGCTGAAGGTAAAAGAAAGAAACTCAGCAACATGAAATTCTTTCTGACAGCCTTGCTCTGGGAAGGCTCCTTCCACTTACCAGCATTGAAACATAATTCGTGTATCATAAAATTAACCCATTTTAGGTGTACATTTCAGTGGGTTTCAGTATATTCACAGAGTTGTGCAGCCATCACCACCATCTAATTTTAGAACATTTTCAGTACCTCAGAAACAAACCCTGTCCACACCGGCAGTCACCGTGCGTCCTCCCCAGCTCTAGACCACAGCTAATCTACTTTGCGTCTCTACAGAAGAGATGTGCTATTCTGCGCATTTCACATAAATGGAATCATGCAACACGTGGCCTCTTGTGACTGGCTTTTTCCCACTTAGCAGAATGTCTTCCACGGTCATCGTAGCACGTGTCAGGGCTTCATTCCTTACCCACCCTTGGCACTTTATCGAGGTTTAATTTACCTAAAGGAAACGCACAAACAGCGCCATAGCTTCTTACCTATGTATATGCTCACGTGACTTCCATGAGGTCCAGACGTAGCACATTTTTATCACTTCACGGAGCTTCCTCATGTGCTTTTTTTTTTTTTTTTTTTTTTTTGCTTTTCGGTATGTGGGTAGCTCCCTGACTGGGAATCGAACCCAGGCTGCAGTGTTGACAGCGCCAATGCCGAAGCCTTAAGCCACTACACCATCAGGGAACTCCCCTCATGTGCTTTTAAAAAGTTTTGGTAAAGTACACAGATGAGATAAATCTATCTTAACCATTTTTAAGTGTACACTTTAGTAGTGTTAAATATATGCACATTATTGTGCAACCAATCTCCGGAACTTTTTTGTCTTGCAAAATTGAAACTCTGTATTCATTAAACAAATAATTTCCCAGGGCCCCTGCCCCCAGCCCCTGGGAACCATCATTCTACTTTTCTGTTTCTATAAGTTCGTACTCTAGATACCTCATATAAGCGAAATCATGTATCATTTATCTTTTTGTGACTGCTTATCATAATGTGCTCAAGGTTCATCATGTTGGAGTATGTGTCAGAATTTCCTTCCTTTTTAAGGCTGATTAATATTCTATTGCAGGTATCATGCTACATTTGGTTTATCCATTCATCCATGGATGGATGTTTGGGTTACTTCCACCTTTTGGCTATTGAGTAATACTATGAATGTGAGTGTGCCGATCTCTCTTTGAGACCCCACTTTAAATTCTTTTGGCTATATACTCAGAACTGGAATTGCTAGATCATATGATAATTCTATTTTTAATTTTTTGAGGAACCGCCGTACCATTTTCCATAGTGGCTATGAGCATTTTACATTCCCCCCAGCAGTGCACAAGAGTTCCAGTTTTCCCATATCCTTGTCAACACTTGTTATTTTCCTTTTTATTTTTTTTTAATAGTGACCATCCTAATGGGTGTGAGGAGATACCTCACTGTGGTTTTAATTTGCATTTCCCAGTGATGTAGCCTTAAGCCACTACGCCACCAGGGAACTTCCATTATTCTATTTTTTAATAACAGCTTTACTGAAATATAATTCACCCATAGCATGTAATTCACCTATTTTAAGTGTACGTACGCCAAAAGATTTTTTTTTGTATATTCCCAGAATTATTACATAATGAATTTCAGAACATTTTCTTCACCCCAAAAAGAAGCCCCATGCCCTTTGGCTATTACACCCCAGCCTTAGGCAACCACTAATCTATTTTCTATTTGTGGATTTGCCTATTCTGGACGTTTCCTATAAATAGAGTCACACAATATGAGGTCTTTTGTGACTGGATTCTTTGACTTAGCATAACTTTCCAGTGAGAGTTGTGGAAACAAGTGTGAAATACCATCTCTGAGGGGAAGCTCCTCTCTGAGAGGAGACTCATACTAAAATTCCAGACTCCCAGGAAGAAAGATGGCGCTCTCTACAATCCATGGTGTTTGTGCAAAACAGTTAAGGCACCGTGAGCTACTCTTACCAGTTGGAGTGGTGGGAACCCTCCCTAAATCTAGTTCCTAGAACCTACCAACGGCCAACCATGCAAGCAGGATTGTCAAATGACAGCATTCCCGGGCCTGCTGTTACGTCTTTTCTGCCCAGTTTTTTTTGTTGTTGTTGTTCTTTTGGTATGTGGGTAGCTCCCTGACTGGGAATCGAACCCAGGCCGCAGCACTGACAGCGCCAGCGCCGAAGCCTTAAGCCACTACACCACCAGGGAACTCCCGTCTGCACAGGTTTTGACAAGGACTGTGCTGATTCTGTCGATCAATTGAAGATGCAAGATGGAGAATATTGCCATGTTAACAGTATTAAGTATTACAATTGATGAGTATGGGATGTATTTGCATTGATTTGTCTTCCATTCCTCTCAATGATGTTTTGTAGTTTTCAGGGTATGAGTCATTCTAAGTGGAATTGTTTTCTTAATTTCATTTTTAAAGTATTCCTTGCAAGTGTATAGAAATGCAATTGGTTTTTGTATATGGATCTTATATTCTGCAACCTCAAGCTTATTAGCTCTAATATTTTTTTTTGTGGATTCTTTAGCCTGGCAATATGATGAATTACAGAGACTGATTTTTTTGGACCAGTCTTGCATCCCTGGAATAAAACTCCAGTTGGTCAAGGTATGTAATACTTTTATGTTGTGCTAAATTCTGTTTATTAATATATTGCTAAGGATTTTGCATCTATTTTTACTTAGCCCAAATTTTAATCAGGTTTTTATTTATTTTTTGTTGTTATTGCATTGTAGGAGTTCTTTATATATCTGAATATTAACCCCTTATCAGATATGACTTGCAAATATTTTCTCATTCTGTAGGTTGCCTTTTCACTCTGTTAATTGTAGTTTTTGATGTACCGCTTTTAAATTTTGATGTAGTTTATGTATTTTTTTCTTCAGGTTACCTATTTTTCTCCTTTGTTGCCTGTGCTTTTATAAAAATCATTGTCAAATCCAGTGACACAAAGTTTTCCCCCATGTTTCTTTTAAGAGTTTTAAGAGTTTAGATTTAAGAGTTCTAAGGTTTAGGAGTTTCATCCACTTTGAATTAACTTTTGTATATGGTGTAAGGTAAGGAACCACCTTCATACTTTTGCATGTACGTATCCAATTTTCCCAACACCATTTGTTAAAAAGACTGTCCTTTCCCCAGTGAATGATCCTGACACCCTTGTTGAAAAATCACTTGACTACACATGTGAGGTTTAGTTCTGGGCTCTCTTCCTTCATTGCTTTTACAGCTGAATGAAATGCCATTGCATAATATTCTGTATTTTATTTCTGGAAAGCGTAATATTTTATCCGGGCATTTAAGCACTGGGTGCTGTGACATGTGTAACTTACGGGTTACTGAGCCCTTGCCCTGGAGCTACTCTTTGATCATTTTTAGACTATTACACCCTCTGAAAATAGTGTGGTTTGTTTGCTTTGTTTGTTTTTTGTTTTATCCTTGTCCACTCTCCATTGTGATTCTAGAACTTCAGTGTAGAGAAAATCAGGTACATCAACCACAAAGAAAACTGGCAATATATTCCTGGGCAAGACAAGTTCCATCACTCAGTTTTCTGCCTGTGATTATGACAAACCTGTAATCAAACCTGAAGCAATTCGGTTTGTACTCCACACTACTAATATTCTCAGTAATACCCTGTATATGTATAGAATGCTTTCTAATTTCAAAATAGACTGATTTTTGTCTTGGTTTTTACTCCTCTTACCCCCAATCCATGATGAAGTGTCTCCCACACAAGCTTAATGTTTGCTGGAGGAAAGAAAAATAGCAGCTAACATTTTTTGAGAACTCCCTAAGTGCTTTTTGTTACACGCATGATCGCCTCTAATAGGAGGTCTGACAATTAAGTTCGTGAACTCATGCTAGAAAAAGTACTACATACCTCATTGCTGAATATCACTATGGTCACCTTCAAAGTACTCTCCTTGGAAAGCTGATGCCAGCACCTAGTCCACTCTTCAAAACAATTTTGGAACTCTTTCTGGAATGGCCTTCAGAGCTGTCATTGTATGACCCTTGATGTCCTGAATGTCATCAAAATGTCTTCCTTTCAATATTGCCTTTGTCTTCAGGTAAAGGAAGAAGTCATTGGGGGCCAGATCAGGTGAGTAGGGAGAGTGTTCCAATACATTTATTTGGCTAACACTCCCTCATGACAGTGCCCTGTGAGTTGGTGCATTGTCATGATGCAAAGAGCCATGAAAAGTTCAGGTCATTTTCGTCTAACTTTTCCATGCAGCCTTTTTAGCACTTCTAAATAGTAAACTTGTTGACTGTCCAGCGGATAAAAATTCATCATCAAACAAACAATCCTTCTGATATCAAAAAGGGTTAGCAGGGAGTTCCCTGGTGGTGTAGTGGCTAGGCTTCGGTACTGTCAATGCTGCGGCCTGGGTTCGATTCCCAGCCAGAGAACTACCCACATTAAAAAAAAAAAAAAAAAAATAGGGTTAGCAACATCATTTTGACTTGATTTGGATTGACAGAACTTTCTTGGTCATGGAGAATTGGCTGACTTCCATTGTGCACTTTCACACTTTGTTTCAGGGTCGTATTGTACAGCCACGTTTCATCACCAGTGATAACATGGCCCAAAACATCGTCTTGCCTCTCCAAAAGGTCTTAACAAACTTTGACTCCTTTGCTTTTGTTCATCAGTGAGCTCCTTCGGGACCATTTCTGCACACACCTTTCTCATTCCAAGATTTTCAGTTAAGATTTTCCTGTTTCTCTGTCGATGTTTACTTGGTCTGCTATGCTTCTCACAGTCAGCCGACGATTTTGATGCACAATTTGACGACTTTTTGCAATATTTTCGTCCGTTCTGCTCGTTACTGGCCGCCCTGGCCTCTCTTCATCAGTGACGCTTTCTCTCCCCTCAGAAAAACGTTTAATCCATTTGTACACTGCCGTTTTCTTCATGGCGTTATCTCCATAAACTTGGACTAATATGTCCCTGATGTCACTTCCACTCTTGCCAAGTTTAACAAGAAATTTAATGTTTGTTCATAGCTCTAATTCAAGCTCCAACATTCTCATCACAGCACACAAAAACATGCAACAACAACAATGAACATCACTCAGCAAGACACCGCCACGCGTGGACACGAACACAGCTGTGAGACTCAGACGTACCAAGGTCATGACACCTTACTGAGCTGTTTGTACAGTGCTGCCAAGTAAGAGCACAGGGGAGGGGGACAAGTTCACGAACTTAATTATCATGCTTTGTTTTCCTCACAGCAACCCTCCCATGTTGGTACTGTTATTTACGGAGGGGGAAACTGAGGCTCAGAGGAGTTAAGTGACTTGGCTAAGCCCACACATTTTAAGCTCAGGAATCAGCAAAGCGCATGGCACAGGAATTCTCCATTTTATTGAAAGTCAGCAGCCTCAGGTCCTGGAGCTCCATGCACCTTCGTCCACGGACTCCCTCCATGTACACTGCAGATTCTGTCTGGAAAGCTTGCATGTAGAAAGGATAAAGTTGCGCACTTTTTACCCTTTCCCTGACTCACGTCGGAAATTCCGTCCCCGTCTCCTTGGAAACCGGCGTGGGTCCCGGCTGTCGCGCAGGGCGGAGCTCGGGCCCGAAGCTCCTCCCCCGGCTTGCAACAGCTCCCAGACCGAGAGCAGTCACTGTCGCCTTGTAACCTCTTCGTTCCTCTTCTCGGCTGACCTCCCTTTTGCTCGTCCTTTCGTGCCCCAAACCACATCCTGGACTGTGCATCCGGCGTCCCAGCCCGAGAGCCACCCTGCGGGGTCCCTTGCTCCCGCCCCGGGCCCACCCTTCAGCTGCGCTGATTGGCCGCTCCTGGGCCATTCCCACGCCTTGGGCAGGCAGGATCCTCGGCCCAGCGGAAAGTTTTCCCTGTCGGGAGGAAGTGGGACCTTTGGAGACTCCGAGAAAGCAACTCCCGAAGCTGCAGTGGTCTGGGAGGCCATGGAAGAGCCCCCTTTGCGAGAGGAAGAAGAGGAGGAAGAAGAGGAGGCTGACGAGGCTGGGCCCGAGGGGGCTCTGGACAAAAGCCCCTTCCACCTGACGACCGAGGACGTGTATGACATCTCCTACGTGGTGGGCCGCGAACTGATGGCCCTGGGAAGCGACCCCCGGGTGACACAGCTGCAGTTCAAAATCGTCCGCGTCCTGGAGATGCTGGAGACGCTGGTGAATGAGGGCAACGTCACGGTGGAGGAGCTGAGAATGGAGCGGGACAACCTCAAGAAGGAGGTGGAGAGGCTGCGGGGAGAGGGCTCGGCGGCCAGCCCAGAGGTGAGTGCTGGACGGAGGGGGCTGGGCCGAGCAGCCAGCGATGCGTGGGGCCAGCGGGGGTCTCCCACTGGCAGGGAGGCCCCTTTTCTCTCTCCAACATCCAAGCCCCTCAAAACAAATCACAAGAATCCAGTTCTCAGATTGGAACCAGTATGACAGTTCACATTTATTGAGCATTTACTAGGTGCTGAGCATGTTCTAAATCATGCTTCCAGCGTGTTTGACCTTGACCTAAAGCCATGGTTCTCCAGCTTTACCATGCGTCACAGTCATGCGGAGTGTTCATTAAAGCACAGATTTGCGGGGCTCTTCCCCAGAGTTTTGGATTCAGTTGGTCTGGACTTGGACCTGAGAATGTGTGTTTCTAACAGGTTCACAGATGAGGCTGAAGCTATTGGTCCAGGTATCATACTGAGAATCTTTGACCTAGATTAAAGATTGGTGGTGTAGTGGCTTAAGGCTTCCGCGCTATCAACGCTGCGGCCTGGGTTCGATTCCCAGCCAGTGAACTACCCACATACAAAACAAACAAACAAACAAAAAAAAACAAAAAAAACTAAAGTAGAATTAGCGCTTATGACCACAAAAAAGACATGTGCAACAATATTCAGAGCAGCTTTAATCGTAATTGTGCCAAACTTGGAACAAACCAAATGCAACAGAGGAATGGATGGGTTTTTAAATTTATGGTATGTTCATACAGTGGAATACTACAAAACTATGAAAAAGAACAGAGTGCTGATACACACAACTGGATGGATGACTCTCTCAGATGTTACACTGAGAGACAGAAGCCAGGCACAAAGGAGTCCCTACTGTACGTGAAATTCAAGAACAGGGAAAATAATCTTTACTCACAGAAGACAGATTGATGGTAACCCCAGTAAGGGGACAGTGGGAGGGAGCAGGAGGGCAATTTATAGTAGTTACATGGGTGTATGCATATGATAAAAATCATCAAGCTGTAAACTCCAGATTAGTACATTTTAGTGTATGTATGTTATACCTCCATTTTACCAAATTATATTGCAAGAAACAATGTTCCCTAACTAACCGTTATTAAACATGATGCAGACGTACTTTCCTATTCTATTTTTATGAGTTTTTAAATTGTTGTTGCAGCTCACTAAGTTAATATCATGACTTGGTAGTGGGTCTCCAGCCACAGTTAAAAAAAAAAAAATCTGGGGAGTTCCCTGGTGATGTAGTGGCTAAGGCTTCAGCACTGTCAACGCTGTGGCCTGGGTTCTATTCCCAGCCAGGGAACCACCCACATAAAAACAAAAACAAAAAAACTGTTCTAAGCCAACTGTCTCATTTAATCTTCACACCATAGATTATATTCATTTTACTGAAATGGGGGCATAGAACACCTAAGTAGTTTACCTAAGGACTCAGAGCAAGTGAGAAGTAGAGGCGGAATTTGAGCTCAGAGATGCTAGCCTTAATCACACCACAATGAAACAGGCCTTTGACTTTACTTGTTATGGGTCCACCTGAAGACTATCTGCACTGTGCAGGGCTCTGGGCCTGTGGAAGTACGTCAGACAGAGCCCCTTCCTCCATGGAGCTCAGCTCATATGAAGTGGGAGAGGTAAGACACACAGACCTCCTGAACTTGGGTGCAGCATTACAAACTGAGGAGTGCACAGTGAAAACCCGGAGCAGGATACAAAGTTCACAGGGGAAGCGTGGTTTCTGGTAGCTTCCCCAGTACACTTGACTCCTACTCATGAGTCACAGAGACAGTTATATTTGTAGATAACCTTCTACTTTTGTATCCATTGTATGAGATGGTTGAATATCTTGAGGAGTAGCCTGACTTTTGAGACTCAAGAGTAATTAAATGTCTTGCCCAAGATTGCTCAGCTTACATCCTGCGCTCTTTTCCTGTCACCCCCCAACTCCAGGCACAAGGAGGGAGCCCCCACTATGGGCCATGAACAGTGTGGTCTGCACAGGGGCGGGGTGATTTCCCATCTGGGGCGCTGTGAACAAGCTTCACCAGCCAGCACATGAGATGGCATATTTGCCTCCCAAGCCACAGTCTTAAGAATGGGGGTGGGGGGAAAGGCAGTGAGAATAATTTAGTGCCGCTAGACAGTTCATAAAAATATGCCTTATTTTTTTGTCTTTTTTAAATTATTATTTTAATTGTGGTAAAGCACTCATGAAATTTACCATCTTAACCATTTTTAAGTTCAATGTGTTACTTAACATTCACATGATTATGCAACCATCACCGCCATCCTCTCTACAACTCTCTTCATCTTGCAAAACTGAAACTGTGTCCCCATGAAACAACAACCCTTCATTCCCCACCCCCCACCCCCAGCTTTTTGTAGCTGCTGTTCTACTTTCTAGCTCTATGAATTTGCCGATTTTAGGTACTTCTTGTTAGTAGAGCAGTATAATATTTTTTGTTTTGTGACTGGCTTCTTTCCTCTGGCATAATGTCCTCAAGATTCATCCATGTTGTGGCATGTGTCAGAATTTCCTTCCTTTCAAAAGTTGGTGAATATCCCATCGTATGGATAGACCACATGTTGTTTTTCCATCATCTGTTGATGGACACCTGGCTGCTCCCTCCTTCTGGCTAGTGTGGATAATGCTACTTTGAACATGGATGCATGATGATCTCTTCAAGTCCCTGCTTCGATGCTTTTGGGTAAGGACTCAGAAGTGGCATTGCTGGATCATACAATAACCTTAATTTTTAAAAGATCTGCTGTACAGTTTTCCACAGTGACTGCACCACTTTACATACTCCCACCAGCAGTGCACAAGGGTTCCAATTTTTCCACATCCTTGTCAACACTTGAGATTTTCTTTTTTTTTTAATAGTGACCATCCTAATGGGTGTGAAGTAGTTCTTTCTTCTTTAAAAATGTTAAGTTCAAAATTTAAAAGGCACAAAAGTATTTGCCTTGAAAAAACTCCCTTTCTATCTCTCTCTACATTTTTCCTTCCTGGAAGAAATGGAAATGCCCCGTGTCTGGGGTACCCTTCCAGAGATACTTTATTCCAACACAAGAAGGTATGAATATGTATTTTTCATTTTTTTACATAAATGGTATTTTAATATATACTCTGCCTCTTGCTTATTTTCACATAGCATGAACGTTATACAAAGTCAGAATATAAAGAGCTTCCTCATCTTTTAATGGCTTTGCAAAACTTCTATTATAGAGTATTATCAGTTCAACCTGAGGGTTCTTGAGTTTTTGAACCCCTCTCCCCGCACAAGGGGTCATAATTTTAATCCAAAAAGTTCATGAACTTGCATGGGAAAAAAATTACATTTTTTATTTTCACCAACCTTCAACTGAAATGCATCACTTTCTTGTATTATGAATGTAAACTGTAGGAATATTAGTGATACCTGTGATAATCACCAATGGAAATCGCAGGTGCTCTCATGTCCCATTGCAGTGCATTGTAGTACATGTCAAAAGTTCATGCTCAGTATTTTATTAGCCCTGTGGCTAGATTGTGTTATTTAATAAAGAAGCAGGTATATTAATCATAAATTTGTTTTTAGAAGATTTTGATGAGCCTAACCCATCTTAGTGGATTTCCTTGTAAACCTGTGCCTTTAATTTTATACATTTAAAAACACTGTTCTATGAAGGGACCTAGAGGGTACTACGCTAAATGAAATAATTCAGAAAAAGCAAACATTATATGATCTCACTTATATGTGGAATCTAAAGAACAAAATAAGTGAGCAATCAAAACAGAAACAGACTCCTAGATACAGAGAACAAACTGATGGTTGTCAGGTGGGGTGGTTGGGAGGCAGGGTGAAAAAGGTGAAGGGGTGAAGGAAGAAGTACAAATTGGCGGTTACACAGTAGTCACAGATACAAAGTACAGCATGGGGAATATCGTCAATAATACTGTAATAAACATGGATAGTGTCAGGTGGATGCTAGACTAATTGGGGGATCACTTCATAAGTTCTGTCTACATATAAGTTTAACCACTATGCTGTACACTGAAGTTAATATGATATCGAATGTCATCTGTAATTGGAAAACAAAACAAAACAAAACATTGTTCCTTGAAGGAATCTGTGTGGGCTTTACCAGGTTGTCAAAAGTGTCCATAGTGCAAAAGAAGGTTAAAAATCTATGGGATTTTTTTGTTTGTTTTTTGGGGTTTTTTTGGGTAGTTTCCTGGCTGGGAATCGAACCCAGGCCGCTGCGTTGTGAGCGCCAAAGCCTAGCCATGACACCACCAGGGACCTCTCCAAGAATCTATGCTTTAACTAGCCTCCACTTAAAAGATGTTTATTTTCCCATCGTTTCCTTTTAGCACATGCAACAGTGAGTAATGCCGCCATGTGCCGTTTCGCCCCCGAGGGAGAGTATCTAAAGGAAACGGGCTCCCTGGTCAGAGGAAAGGCATATTGGAAATTCTTTGTTTTGTTTTGTTTTTAAATGTGGGTAGTTCCCTGGCTGGGAATCGAACCAGGCCGCAGCGTTGACAGCGCCAGCGCCAAAGCCTTAGCCACTGCACCACCAGGGAGCTCCCCGCATTGGAAATTCTAATGACCACTCACTTCGGAGACGCCCCTCGGCGTTAGTAGTGCCCTCCCCGCGGCCCTATCGCACTGTGTGCTGGGCCCTGTCGGTCTGATAGGAACAGTGTCACGACTCCATTTGTCTTTGTGGTATGTCTTACTCTATCACCTGTAGAATATTCCAGAGCGTTGTTGTGCCTTAGTTGGTTTAACTAGGCTTCTGTTATTGGGCACTTAGGTTTATTTATTTATTTTTTTTATCACTTAGGTTGTTTTTAAATGTTTATTTTAACTTTAGTTTGAAAAAATTTCAAACCTGTGGAGGAGTTACAAGTACCTGTATGTTTACCTCTCACCTTGATTCAGGTGTTGTATTCAGGTGAATACAATGTATACATATACATATATACAAACATGTGCATGCATACATACCAAAATAATATATAATGTATGTTTCGTTCACTCATATATTTTTGCTCAACTATTTGAGCAGACATATGTTAGTTGCAGGATTAGTAAAAGATTAGGGTCATTTACCCTACACACTTCAGTGTATCTCCAAAGGCACACTATAACCATAACAAAAGGTCAAAGTCAGGGGGAAAAGGTGATAAACTACTCGGATCTGATATTCCATCCATATTCAGAATTCGCAATAATGTCCCGCGTGGCATTTTCTTTCCTGACACAGGACGCCATCCGGGTTGCATGGCACAGCTCTCCAGTCACTTTAATCTGGACCCGTTTCTCAGCTTTTTCTTGTCTTTCATGACTTAACATTTTCAAGGATGGGACCTCAGTTGGTTTGCAGAATGTTGTTCAGTGTGGGTTTGCTCTGGTGTTTCCTCATGATTAGATTCCATTTATACGTGTGGCGGCAGTACCGCCAAAGAGACTTGGTGACCTTCTCAGTGCATCGTGTCAGGAGGCACCTAATATTGGTTGGTCATTATCTATGACGTTAACTTCGATCACTTGGTCAAAGGTGGTGCCTGCAAGGTGTCCACAAATGGTGACGGTGCTTTTACCCCTTTTGTACTGAGTAAGTAGCCTGTGGGAAAATACTTCGAAACTGTGAAAGATATCCCGTTCCCCAACAAACTTTCACCTAAAGCTTTTAGATCTATTCATTCATCTTGCCTGAATCAATTATTACTACTAGGATGGTTGCCAAGGGGTGATTTTTCAACTCTACCATCTATACTTATTAACTGGCATTCTGCTATGCTGCGTTAGTCAGAGTTCTCCAGAGAAACAGAACGAATAGGTTATAGCCAGATATAGATAGAGACGGGAGAGGAGCCTTATTCTGGGAATTGGCTCCTGCAGCTCTGGAGGCCGAGAAGTCCCACAGCATGCCATCTGCAAGCTGGAGAGCCGGGAAAGCCAGGGGTGTGACCCAGTCTGATGGTGTGAGCCCTGGCCTAGGTCCACAAAGTCCAAAAGCCCAAGAGCCAGGAGCCTCTGTGTCAAAAGGCGAGAGAGAATGGACGTCTCAGCTCAAGCAGGGAGAGTGAATTCAACTCGTCCTTCAACCGTTTGTTCTGTCTGGGCCCTCAGTTGACTGGGTGATGCCCACCCACATGCCTTTACTCAGTTTATCAATTCAATGGTTAATCTCTTCCAGAACCGCCTTCCCAGACACACGCAGAAAGACTAACCAGCGATCTGGGCCTCCCTCAGCCCATTCAAGTTGATACATACAGTTAACCATCACAGTTCTATCAATTAATTAAGTATGGACTCCTGAATTCTCTTATTTCATATGTTATTATCCATTCCTGTTATTACTCATTTTGAAACTCAAATTGTTTTCATTTTGGCCACTAGGAGCTTCTTCAAACTGTGTTATGTTGATGTGTCTCTGTCCCTTACACAACAGAGCCGTCCAGGCTCGTCTTGTACTTCCCCTGTCCCAGCCCTGGAATCAGCCATTTTCTCAGGAGCCCTGGTTCTTTCCTTGGAAGACTGAACTTAGAACTTTTGCTACTTTACCATCAACCAGACACTTACAGCAGGCAGCGCTGCACCTCCTCAGGTCCCTGGGAGAACAAAACAAAAGAACTTTCTTTTCTGGGATTGGACAGTCTGTCCTCATGGTGGAAACTGTAGAAGTGACATCTTTTCTTCCAGGTAAACCTGGGACCAGACAAGATGGTGGTTGACCTGACAGATCCCGACAGACCACGCTTCACTCTGCAGGAACTGAGGGATGTGCTCCAGGAGCGCAACCAACTCAAGTCCCAGCTGCTACTGGTGCAGGAGGAGCTGCAGTGCCACAAGAGGTGGGCACCACTGCTTTGGGGCCCTGCCTGGAGTTCCTCGATACATGACGTATTTGTTCTTAGGTTCATTCAGTTTATTGAAGACCCATGATATGCCAGACATGCTCTCTGGCAGAGTGGGTGTAGCTGCAAACAAAACAGAGAACATCCATGTTAATCTAGTGGGGAGCCAGGCAGGCAGCACGGAAGCCTGAAATACACACTCAGTGTAGCAGTGGTAAGTGCACGGAGGAATATAAAGCAAGTAACACAAGGATGGAGAACAAAGTGCTGAGGAAGGGAGGGCAGGGATGACCCCTTTGAAGCGAATGATAAGGAGCAGCCAACCACGTAAAGACTTGGGAGGGCCCAAGTGGAGCAAGACTTTCAAAGACCCTGAGTGGGAACCGCTTGGCCTGGTGGAGCCTGAAACACAGGCAGATGACGGTGGAGAAGGCGTGCTCGCATGCATGTGTGTGCGTGTGCGTGTGTGTGTGCGTGCCTGGGTCTTGTCGGCTACAGGAAGGAGCGCTAATTTTTTGCAAGTGTAGTGAGAAGTCCTTGGGAAGTTTTACTCAAGGGAGGGATAAGATCTGATGGATGTTTTAAACCATCACTGTGGTGATTCTGATAACTGAACTACTTGGTTATGTAAGAGAATGTCCTTGTTCTTTGAAAATAACACAGCGAAGTATTTACGAGTAAGGGGGTAAAATGTCTCCAACTTACATTCAAGTGGTTCAGAGAAGACAGATGCATGGGTGGATGGGTAGGTAGATGGATGGGTAGATAGAAGAATGGATGGTTGGATGGATGGATGGATGGATGGATGGATGGAGAGGTAAACAGATAAATGGGTAGATGGATGGATGAACAATTGGGGCATCTGGTAAAGAATATTTGGGAAGTCTTTGTACTAATCTTACAGATTTTCTATAAATTTGAAATTATATAAAAATCAAAAGTGATAAAAGATCACAATAATATGTGCAGAGAAGGGACTCCAGGACCAGGAAGAGAGGCAGAAGGAAGCTATTGATAGATCAGCTTTGGACCTTGCTCTGCCCTTCTGTGTCACTGTTACCCAAATTGTTCTCTCACGCAGGTATTTCTCGTAAAGAGGGCTGTGGAGTCGAGTCCTTCTTGGAAATGCTGAGTTAAACAAAGCAAGTTTCTTTAGAGGAGAAGAAGGAAAGACTTAGGGAATAAAAAGCACAGTGCCAGTGAATATTTATCTGTGCTTGTCATGTGCCAGACACTTGGCTAAGTGTGTCCTGGGTATCATTTTATTTAGTGCTCACTAAGGTTACGTTACCCCCAAGGTGATCCATGGTTTAGATTGGCCAAGTACCTGCTTAAAAAGTCCACTGCTGGTGGCAACAGTAAGACTTGGCCTCAAACAGCCTGACACCAGAGCCCATGCTTTTCATTATCATGCCACATTTAGACTCTGAAAGTTTGGAAGTAAGGACATATCTGATTCAAAACAAAGCCCAAGTGATATGTATTCTTTAAACTCTTTCAACGGAGCATCATTAAGAGAGCAGCAGTGCAGTAAAAGGCAAATCCAAAAAGGCCGAGTTCTGCCAACAGGAATTTAATTGCCTTCCTTCTGCTGAGGTTGGAACCATGTTAACGGAAAAGCCTATCTTCATCTCATTTAATAAGTAATGCAGACACAGGTAGTTAAAAACAGGAACTGCTAAATTACTGGTGCCATGAGCAGCTTGTTAGTGAATAAAGCAACACACTTTGTTTGCAGTTTTGAATTCCCAGAGAATAGCAGATGTGCACTTCCCATCTGGTCCAGGCCAGTAGACAGACAGCAGGATTCTGTTCAGTCTCTTGTGTTATATATTCTGGAGAAAGTAGCATGTCAACTGAGGTGTTCTCTTAGCAACGGCATCAGTTCAAACTAACAATAGTTTTAAGTTGAAGGCAGATACAGTAGACCGTTTCCAAAAATGGCCACAATAATTTTTCTCATTCTGCGTGTTTTTCTACGAGAATTTCCCACTCCTCTCACCAAGAAGTGGAGTCGAATTTCCCTCTCCTTGAATCTGGGCAGCCCTGTGACTTGCCTTGACCAGTGGAAGGTGGTGGAAGTGAAGCTGCTTGATTTCCTGGGTCAGGGCTCTAAGAGGCCTTGATACTTTTGTCTTTGTGCCCTTGGAACTCTGCTTTCAGACCACCATACTGTGAAGAAGCTCAAGATAGTCACATGGAAAGGTCCTATGAAGGAGAACTGAGGTGCCCCAGTGACAGCCCAGCTGTACCCAGCCCCCAGCTGTGCCCAGCCCCCAGCTGGCCCAACAGTGCATGCAGCCACCTGAGAACCAGTGGGACAGCCACCAAGCCAACCATAAGAAGTAGAACCATCATGAGGAATCACAGATCAATGTTGTCTTACATCACTACGTTTTAGAGTATAATATAACAATAGGTGATGGAAAAGAGGAATTTTTAGATGATGCCTCTTATGATACAGCAGCTAAGACCTCAAGGTTGGCACCAGGAATGTGGTGCCTCTTTCTTTCCCCTTTGCTTCTCTGTTGTTCTCTGTATCTTGTGTTACAGACAGTCCTTCTCTGAGTCTTAGGAAATAACAGCTGCTGGCAGTCCCAGCTGAACCAGTGAGAGAGAACAGCCTTCTTCCAACTTGTGTACATCAAGTCCAGGGGAATACTGGCCTTGTTTGCATCACCTGACCTCAGTATCTTGTCAATCAGAATTGATCTAGCTCTTATCACCATCTGACTTACTGTATATATTTTTGTTTTTCTTATTTGTTTACTGTTTTCTTCCCCACTGGAATATACATTGCACGAGAAAAGATATTTTGTCTGTTTTGTTGATTGCTAGGTCTATATGTAGCTTAGTGAATATTTGTTGAATGAATTAGTGCCATGTACTATTATCTCACTTAATCCCTCAATCCTAGGGGGTAGGTGGTATTATGATCCTCATTTTATTACTGATTAGGAAATCGAGGCTTAAGTTAAAGAGAATTTACATATGGTCATTTTCCTACCAAGTAGAGAAGTTTGAAGTACTAGCCAATGTGATTAGACAAGAGAAAGAAGGAAGAGGCATCAGCGTTGGAAACAGATGATCTGGGTCAGAATCTTTCTTTCGCTTCCAGCCAGGGAACCACCACCAAACAAACAAATAAACAAACAAACAAAAAACCCCAAGAATCTGACTCTAGAGCTTTCAATGATTCATATTACTATGATAATAATTACGAAGGTTCCTCTCTTTCAGAGCTGCACAGGTACGAGGTCTGCAGTAAAACCACCTATTTGTCTCTCCTTTTCCAGTGGCCTGATTCCACCACAAGAAGGCCTGGGAGGAAGACGAGAAAAGGATGTTCTGGTTGCCAGGGCCAGCAATGCCAGCAGTAACAAGGAGGAGAAGACAATCATAAGGAAGCTGTAAGTCACCTTGCTGCCCACTGTTGCCACTAAATATGTTTCAAAGGAAGGAGTGGGGGTGGGGGTGAGAAGAGGCTGGCCAGTTGCCCAGGACAGGGAGGTCCTGCTGTGCTGGTTGCTGCAGCTGATACGAAAACTCAAGGCCGGTGTATTATACTATCTGCCAGGCAGTGGTCTAAGCACGTGACATGTATTAATTCACTGACTCGTCAGAGCGACCCTGTGAGGTAGGAACTGATATTACCCCATTTTACACGTATCCACCGAGAGGAGACATCATGAGTCTCAGGAAGGTCACACAGATAGTAAATGGTGAAGTCAGGATTTGAACCAAGGAATCGAGATTCTATATTCTACTGCCTCCCTATGATATAACAATAACAACAAAAAAATCACAGTTACAACAATAAGAAAAACCCAGTAACAGTAATTATTGGGAGTTTAAGGGGCTAGCTCATCACTTCTCTTTCTTCCAACTTCGGGGGATCCTGTGTGCCCCTCTGTCACCTGCGATGCAGCTGCCTTTGAATCTTCACCTCAGGTTCACACACAGTCGTGAGGCACTCGTGTCTTTGGGTGCTACGCCTCACACCACCGAGCGTGGGCGCTTGTTCAAAATTCAGATTCTCCGGAATCAGGCCAGTGGTTCGAGGATGAGGCCCAGAAGTCTGGGTTTTTAATGACTCCCCAAGGCCCTTGTGATGTGGGGAAGCTTTGGCGCACGCTCTGTAGCGTGCCTCCGTGGGCACCCGGTGTCAGCATGACCAGGCGCCCGCCTCGCCCGCCGGCCCGAAGTGAACGGCCTGTTCGCCCAGGCTGCTCTGAGGGTGTCTGGCCTGGTGACCGCTGCCCAGCCCTGGTCTCTGTGATGGAAACCAGGGAACAGTGTTGTCAGGGGTTTCAAATCCGGATGCCTTCCGGGGCCAGCACTTAAAGTGGATGAACGATGGAGGTTGGGGGGTGGGGAGGGGACATTTGCCCCTCGGTTTTGTCTGGCCAGAAGTTTCTGATTCTTGAGAAAAGCCCAGAAACCAGATTTGTTCATGGAGTCTGATCTCCAAATGCTGGCACATTTTAAAAATGTAGACTGCACAGTCCAAACGCACGACCTCTGCAGGCTTCGCTGGGTCCCAGGCCGCCGGGCTGCCGCCTCCGCTCTCCCCGCACCGTCTGGCTTCGGAGGGAGAGCTGCGTGGCAGGTGACGGAGGGCACCTCCGTTCGAACATTCGTTCGGTCCTTGGTCAGTCGGCAAACCCTCCCTGAGCCGATGCTGTGTGCCAGGAGCCATGCTGGGCCTGGCCTGCTCTACAAGGCCTCTGTTGGCTCCCGTTTCACATGGAAATACATATTTTTGTTGTTAAATTTATTGGGGTGACATTGGTTAGTAAAAACTACACAGGTTCTGGGCCATTCTGCGATACCTCATGGACGCCTCTGATTTTCACATGACATGGCTGAATGCTTTCCGGACAGCCCTCGAATGCATTGAGGCCTCCCCAGGCATTATTTCAGGTGCTGGGGATGCACTGACCTTGACCAAGTCCCTGCCCTCATGTGCCTCCATTCCAGTAGGCAGTCGGGTAAGGAAACGGAAGAGCCGTGCGCGCTAAGGAGACCGTTCGGTGAGGTGCTGAGGGAGAGGTGGGTGCGGCCGCCTTAGAAGCGGGACATCCTGGAAGGCCTCCGGGAGGGGGCCCGCATCCAAGCTGAGCCCTGAGAGACCCTAGGGGCCTGAGGGAAGAGCGTTCCTGGGGGAGGGAACTGTGGGTGTGAAGGCCTGAGGCTGGAGGCAGCTTGTGGAACAGACACCCTGGCGCAGCAGAGCGTGCAGGTGAGGGGGCAGGGGCGGTCACTCGGCCCCAGTGGGTCCCGGTGAGGACTTCCGGTTCCGGTCATTGTCCCTGCACTGGGCTGGCACTGGAGGATTTGAGCTGGGGAGCCTCGAGACTGGATTTAGGTAAAAAAGCTCACTCTGGCTGCTTCGTGGAGGAGGGTTGGGGGGACCGAGCGAAAGCAGGGCCACGGGGAGTGCTGCTTCCCCAAGGAAAGGGCTCCTGAGGGCAGATCACGAAAGTTCTCCACCCCGCACGGGCGTGGCTCGGAGGCGTTTGCTTAGGACTCCCATTGGCTGAGTGCTCCATGGCACACGGGGCTTCCGGAAGGCACCGCCGCAGGTTCCCTTCTGCCTCTTCTAGGAAGCTCTCTGGGTCACTTCATCGGACTTTGAGCCTGGTGCGGCGCACATGAAATGTTTGTTCTGGGCACTGGCCAGCCTCCCCTGACCATTAAATTTCCTGGTCAGGCAAGCTTGTTTAGCTGATGGATGGATGGATGACTTTGGGAAGAAGTAGATCATGCTGTAAAGGATTTTTATCTTTGTCCTGCAGACCGTGGGGAGCCACAGAAGGGCTTAAGCTGAGGAATGACTTAGTCAGCTGTCCGTAGTGACACGGCCATTCTGGCTGCTGCATGAGTGGAATGTAGGGGGTGACAGGAAGGCTGCTGTGGCTTGCACTGGGGGTGGCAGCAGAGGCGATGAGAAGTGGTGAGATTAGGGATGTATTTGGGGCATGATGACTAAAATATAGCAGATGCAGGGAGAGAGGAGTTGAGAATAACTCCCGGGTTCCTGGCTTGGCCTGGGTGGGGATGATGTCACTTCCGGAGACAGGGTGCTGTGGTGGGGTGGGGACTCTGTGAAGTTTCAGGGGAGGATGGCTGAGCACTAACGCCTGTATCCAAACGCCAGACATGGGTTCACCCCAGTGGTCACCAGCAGAGCTGCTAGCAGCACTCAGCGGGTTTGTCTTTGACAAGAAGCAAGAGCCCTGATGCCCATCACTGACTTCTTAGCCCACTGGCCATCTTTGCAGCTTTCTCACAGCTGGAAGTAGTGCTGAGATCATACTGTGTGATCTACCCAAGACATCGTTCTTCCTTTTCAAAACTTGGCATATGAGAGGGAAAACACTGAAAGTTTGGTATTCATGTATCAGGATATCTTTATATGTTTTACCTAAGAATTTACATGTTAATCTTTATTTTTGCAAAAATCCATTTTATAATTTTAGGTGACATTGAGAAGTTATTGCTTCCTCTACCATAAAACCACCTAAAATTAAAAAGTTTTAAAAAGGTGGCCCATTCCACCTGTCGGTATAGTGCAGTGGTTAAGTGGACACACGGTGTGACCATGCACCTGTTACTTTACCTCCCAGAACCTCAGTTTGGTCATCTGTAAAATGGGGATACTTGTCGTACTCACCTCCTCAAGTTGTTACAAGGGTGAAACGAGGTGATGGATGGGAAGCTCCTGGGCATTGCCTGTCCGTCATCAGCCCTGAGTCAATGTGTGAGCCACCGGCCTGCGAGAGCTGCTTCAGACCTAGCAGGGGGTCCTGCATCCCCTCACCTTGTTCTCTCGGTTGGTTCCCTCTGACCCCTCTCTTTCTCCACCCAGGTTCTCTTTCCGATCTGGGAAGCAGACATAGATCTAAGGCAGCGGTTTTCAGACTCGAGAAGACCACCCACCAAGAAGACGTCCCAGATCATCTCAGTGCCATGCGGACACACTGTGCTTGCTTATTTGTTTCCCCTGACAGCCAGCTGAGGAGGAGGTGAGGGTCTCTCACAATCGCTTTCTCCCAAACGGGACGCCCTGAAGCTCAACTAGGGCAGGGGAAGTGGACCCTAGAAATCAAGAAAGCAGGACTGTGCAGCTGGGCCACTTCCTGCCCACCTAACCACCCTGGGGGTGGGGGCTCCAGTGTTCTGCTTCTCTGATCCCACGGATGACCTTGATCTTTACTGTGTAGCTGCAACACACTCCAGCCCAAAGAGAGAGAGGTGAGGAGAATGCTGGGAAGTATGTATTGACATTCCAGTAATGATTTCACTGATATTTAGTGACTGTGTGATTTTGCTAACATGACTTTCTTTATGTGATTTTTGTATTAAAGTAAAATGACTTTTGTACTTTAAGTATTTTTGGAGTGGTCTTGTAGAGTTACATACCTTATGTAAGGTACTTTGAGCTTTCAGAGTCTCGGTTCCCAAGTCTGTGAATTGTCTATATATACATATATATGCCATTGAACGTAAGTATTGTACTGTTAATTTTGTGTATTGGTATGAGAGAAAAAAGGCTGCAAATTATAACATTAAAACGCTATTGAGGGAGTTCCCTGATGGTGTAGTGGCTTAAGGCTTCGGTGTTGGCACTGTCAGTGCTGCGGCCTGGGTTTGATTCCCAGTCAGGGAGCTACCCACATACCAAAAAGCAAAAAAAAAAAATAAAATAAAACGCTATTGATTTTAAGGCTCATCCTGAGTTCACAGATACTAAACGTGAAAAAGAAATGTGCACTTAGGAGTCGTTAAGACGCAGTGCCTGGATCGTGGAGCCTGTGGGACACTTCCTGTGAGCCTGTCTCCTCAGGAAGTGACGCCGGCGCCCTGCTGCATGCACTCTCCCGTTCATGCCTGTAGCCACCCGGGGAGACAGGGACTTTGATTCACTTCCCTAGTTTGGAGATCTGGAGACCGAGACTCCGAAAGGTCATGCATGTAGCTTAGGAGGTGGCTGTCCAGGATGCAAATGCAGGCCTGGTTTTAAGTCCTGGTTCTTATCCGTGAAGTGACAGGCGTCCCAATTCTCCAAAAAGCACTAGCATTAACAATGGACACAATTTACTGCATGCCTGGCCCACACCCTTTTAAGTACCTCACACGCATTGTTTCACTGTACCCCGATGGGCTGGGTGATGTTATCCCCCTGGCACGCCAAGGTTACACCACGGTGAGGTGCTAAGGGACTTGTCTAGGTCCCAGCTCGAAAGTGGTGGGAGTAGGACTTGAACCCAGGTGCAGTCTGCACAGCCTCTCAGCCTCCTGAAAAAATTGAAATGTTTAAGTCTGGTCCCGAGGCCTCCTCAAAGGTCTTGGATTGGGCCCGATTCCTAATGCCACATCACGCCGCAGCCTTGACTGGGAGCTCCCCTAACTGGGGAGGGAGGGTCAACTAGGGAAACAAATCCGTGACTTGACTTCAGAACCACAGGGAACAGACCAAGGGATAGAGATCACACAAGGGTTGGTGGGGAGGGGCTGCGTCCTTCGCAGGACTGCAGTGCAAGGGCCAGCTCCTGGGACTGACCTGTCAAGTCCAGCCCTGGGATCCATCCTCCATGGCACCAGCCTTACATCCTAGAGCACCGGCGATGGCACCTGACTGGCAAGTCACCAGTATGTGACGACTGACTCCTCAGGACATCCTGCACAGCAGGTGGGCAGAGGCGGTTGGTTCCCACTCGATGGAAAAGTTTCAGAGAAGGTAAGTGGTTTGTCCAGGGTGATGATGGCTGACGAACACCAAGTTGGGCTGGGTCTGGATCTTTAGCCTGTAAGCGAGGGACTGGACCCCTAGTCCCCACCAGCCTCAGTGCCTAGGCGTCGAGGAACTAAGTCCATTGAGGGCAGGTGGTGGGGAGGGGAGGCGCAGGGATGAGATGCCCACGGGAGAATCATCTAGCGCAGGAGAAACTGAGTTACAGCAGCTCGTTTCTGCAGCCAGATATCGTCTGGAGGGTTCAACATGCATGAATTTTTATCTTCTCAAGTACCCTATGACCCCCATGATACAGATGAAGAAACTGTCCCCTAGGAGGACATTCACCAGAACAGACTCAAACTGGTATGTGACCCTTATGTTAAATAAAAGAAACCCCAACCCTATTCTTTTCTGCCTCCGCTTTGTAAAAAACACACACAGGTGGCCTTGCCTGGCAATAAATATTTTAATTTGTTTCATTTTTATGATGACAAATAATTTTCAAGTTTATTTCCTTTTTCTTTTTTAAATACAAAGCTAAACCACAAACAGGTACAATCAAGACATTTTATCTCACATTGATACTCCTTCGGATCCTCCTCCAATTTGCTGACCACTGACCAGGCAAGTGTGGGGTCGGGGGAAGACGTCCTTAGGTAGCACCGTCATGAGGCTGGGGGCGGGGACTGGGGGGCATCAAGGTTGTAGACAGGCTCACACCTGTCTCCATTCACATTTACCTGGGGCTGGGGGGGGGGGGGGGCGCTGGGAGATCCCAGGTCACACTGATCTAGAGCCCCAGCCCCCTGGACTGCAGGTTAAGATTGAGAATCAGTCCCCCTTTGGGAGGGAGGAGGAAGCTACCTACTCCTCCTGCCATCACAGTCAAGGTGAAGACTTTACCCTTAGCCTTGCTCCCTGGGTGCTGCACCTGCCCGCTCCCCCAGGGTGGGGGATCTGCACTTCAGGGCTGGCAGCACGGCCTGCATGGTCACAGGAAGGACACCAGGTGGTCTGACAAACAAAAAGCCTGACAGCAGGTCTGGAACTTTCAACCCATCAGAATTG
>PVJL010002082.1:123923-217002 GCA_004026885.1 Lyroderma lyra
AAAAAAAAAAAAGGCAGCCACTTCACTCACTTGAATACCTATGTACATGTAAGTTGTTTTCTGTGGTTTTTGTCTCTTTTTTTTTTTGTCTTTTTTTGTTTTTTGATTTTTATTATTTTTCTAAAATAAATTCAGTGTTCACATTTCTATAAAGAATTACCCCAGATTCGGGAGGCCCTGCTCTGGCAGGGCTGGCTACGCGACGCTTGTCCCTGCGCACACTGACTTCGTTTACCCGCCCTGATGCTTGAGGCGCCCAGAAAAGGGGCAGCCTGTGGAAGAGGAAATCGGCCCGGCCGGCTCCCGGGCCCCCGGGCCAGTAAGCTCTCAAGAGGGGAAGACTAACTCACCGCAAAACCTTTTTAAAAAATATTCACACGCTTCCACGCGTGCCTGGCAAGACGTCGGGAAAACAAGAGCTTGGGACCGTCCTGGCCAGGCCCCGGGGGCAGCGTCTTCCCAGGGCCGCCTGCGCGCGCGGCCGGGGGGCGGGGCGGGGGTGTGGGGAAGAGTCCTGCTCCAGCTGGAGGCTGCGGCGTCACCCAGCTTTCTGGTTCGTGTTCGACTCTTTCCTCTGAAACCTGTGCCGAGTCTCATGCATGGGAAGCACAAACGTTCGACTTGTATGCAAAAAAGGTACAAAAACAACTAGAATATAAAAGTTTTGGTAATATAAGGCCATCTGTTCAAGTCCACCTTGGAAACCTGTAACAGATATTTAAATACTACAGTGAAAAGGCATCTTAATATACTTTTTAAAAACATCTGAAGTAATCTGCTAAGATTAGGTGTGTAAAAAAAAATCGATTCCCTTTGAGGGCACTTTGTCCATTGGAGAAGGTGGGAGGGGGCGGGTGGTTAATGCTTCAGCCAGGGGTAGGCTTCGATGGAAGCCCTGCTCCGGTCCCCGTAGTCATACAGGAGCTCCTCCCCGGCCTCGATGTCACGGGAGGCGATGAGGATGAGGTGAGGCACGCCGTCGATGTCGTGCAGTTTGGTTTGGCAGTTCCCACATTTACTGTGATTGATGAGTCTTCCCAGACGGTTTGTCTCTCTGGTTGCATCCACGCTAGCGGGGAGGGGGAGGGCAACAGAGGGTTAGTAAATGGATAACGAGGCTTTTGAACCCAGCCAGAGTCCCGCTCGCTCTCCACTCCAGTGGGATGGCGATTTATAGCCACGTTTTTGGGAAAGCAATTTAGCTCAGAGAAATATCTTTTTTTTTTTTTTTTTCCCCAGAGAAATATCTTTAAGAGCCAGGAGGGGCACCGGGTGGGGAGCTTGAGGCGGGGGGTCCGGGGCGGGGCGGGGCGGAGACGGGAATGCAAAAGGCGCTTTGTGGAGCCCCATGAGGCACCCCTGGCGTTCTGCACAATCACTAAATGGGTAAAGGACAGCTGTGCTGGTGGCTGTGCGTGTGCGGAGGCAGGCAGCGGACGGGAACTCTGTTCTTGTGCTCAGTTTTGCTGGGAACCTAAACCTGCTCTGAAAAGCAGTCTACTGAGAGAACACTCGATGACACTGGCCACGTGGAGAAAGAGCTGCTCTGGCCAAATGCCCCAAGGGGGGAGGCCAGGTGAGCCGCGAAGCAGTGGCCCGTCCACTTCCGCTCCTCATCTGATGAGACGGCATCCGGAATGGCTCCAAGCCCACATATTAAAAACGTGAAGGTGGGGAGAGCCACTTCACAGCTTTGAAAAATGGCAGCAAGAGGAGCTCCCTGGCAGTGTAGTGGCTTCAGGCTTCGGCGCTGGCGCTGTCAGCGCTGCGGCCTGGGTTCGAATCCCAGCCAGGGAGCTACCCACATACCAACAAAACAAAACAAAAAAAAAAAACGAAAATAAATCTTCTGTGTTTTTAAAAAAAGAAAAAAAAGAAAGAAAAAAAAGAAAAATGGCAGCAAGAACTAGACAGGAAGCCGGAGCAGCCGACAATCAGATGCTCTCTGCAACCTTGGCCCTGTGGCCTGTCCTCGGCCACTCACCGCAGACATGGACTTACCAGTAGGTTTTGCTCAGATACTGAAAATAATACATGTAGCAGCCGGTGGAGGGGTCCTGTGCGTACAGCGCCTCCCGTTTCTTGGCGTCGGTGATCTCAATGAGGTCCCCGTGGTATTCCACCACAAACTCGCCTCGGGAGAACTGCTTGGTGGCGATCACACCCCTGCCTTTGCCATCGATGAGGTCAATCTGTGGGGAAGTGAAGAGAGAGAGAGCTGGTTCATAACAGCAACGGAGGCCGCCACGCATGGCCGGCTTCCAGGGTGCCTGGGGCTTGCCGTGCTCTCTTAACAGCGTTCCTGAGGCGTGCCTTCGAAGTCTCTCATTTATGTGTGCAGCTCGATGGGTAATAAATGTACACAGTTGTGCAACTATCACCAGGATCATCACCCCCCACCCCAAGTTCCCTCGTGCCCACTGGCAAAGAATTGTTACATTAGATCCTCGAGAGAGATCTGCTAGATGGGTACCGCCCATTTTGCAGGTGGGAAAACTGAGGCTTAGAGAGGCGGCACCACGTCTCTGCTAGGAAGTGGTGTGGCACCAACTCAGTGCCACTCCCCAGGAAAACAGAGTTTAGGAAAAATGTATTAATTTCTCCTTTTAAAAGTTTTCCCAGGCATCATGCTGTCAGAAAGATACCAGCTACAACAGGCCACCGATTGCAGGGTTCCATGTGGATGAAATGCCCAGAACAGGCAAATGAAGAGACAGAACGCAGCCTGGGGATGGGCGGGGGCAGGCGCAGGGCGGATGGGGAGTGACTGTGGATGAGGATTTCCATTGGGGAAGATGAAATGTATTTATTGCCACTTAATGGTACCTGTAAAATGGCTACAATCATGTATTTTTTATGTATTTCACAATGAGTTCTGCCAGGGCAACACTTCACATACAAAGCGCACTTATGTCTCCTTCAGGAGATGTGCCCTGAGCAGTGGTTTCAGTATTTGGCCCCTGGACAGCTAACGGGCTGACGAGTCGGTGAGCATGAAAGGGTTAAAGCATCACGCTGCTGCTCTGACCTTGCAGCCCGGCCTTGCAGGGCCCTGCCCTTACCTTCATTCCTTCTTCCTTCCCACTTTCAATCAATTCATCTATTCTCTTCCTTTCTTCAGACTGGGAAGACAAAACAAGCATTTCAGTATTCTCTCCCAGGCCATTCTGGACCCGCCTGGGCCATGTCACAAGGTCACCCACATCTGGCCTCCATGACATCAGTGTCCAAGGATGCCCAAGTCCCCAAACCTCCTGTCCTTTTCTCATTGCCCATCTGTTGTGGACAGTTTGCCACCTGGGGTTCAAATGGACCAGGAGGGACACAGTGACAGCTCAAGGACAGATCGGGTTATGGCCAACAGTGTTTTAAAAAAATACTTGAATGGCTATCATCTACAATCAGGACTCATCCGCTAGGACTGACTGGAGACTGGGGACATGAGATAGGACATGGGGGCCTCCCACCCCAAGGAGTCAGCGCCGCCCTGGACAGAGAAGTGGGAGAGGAGTGGACGCCCCTGGTCCTGTCTGTCCCGCAGGACCACCCGCTCCTGTATTAATACCACCTCCATTAATACCATGACCCTCCCAGAGCCCACCGCTATGTCAGTGCACAGAGAACTGAAGGAAGCTATACAAGACAGACCAGCGCCCGTGGAAGCTGTGCTAACAGCAGAGCCCCCCACCGACAGCTGAGCGCAGACCCTCCTGCACAAAGTCCCCAAGCGGGACATGCTTCAGTCAGCAGCACCAGTCTGCAGCCTTTGTGGGACCTCCCCAGTCCTTCAGCATACGTGCACGTGCTGAACGTCCACTATACGTATTGGGGACACAACCTTACAGGGGTTCCCATGGGCTGCGACAGACCCCACCAGACAGTCCCAAACCCAGTCCACTCCTCTCTGCCCTCATGGCTGCCTCGCTGGTCTCCTGGCTTCCACATTGACCCCCCCGCCCCCACTTGGCTCCTCACGCAGCATCCAGAGGCGTCTTTTAAAAATGGAAATGAGATCATGTCATTTTCCTGCTTAAAGGCTTCCGGTAAGTTTATTTGATAGTACTGCACCAATGTTGGTTCTCTAGTGTGACAAATGCACCAGGGTACCGTAAGATGTTAACAATGGTGGAAACTGGGGAAGGGTCTCTGGGAACACTTGGCATTGTCTTTGCAACTCCTCTGCAAATTTAAAATTATTCCAAGACAAAAAGTTTATTTAAAGAAAAACAAAAGTCTTCTAGTAGCTTGGCACTGCTACTGGGCTACAAGCCTTTTCTGGTGACCTGTGAGGTTCTGCAGGCCCCAGGCCCAGCCTCTCTCGCCTCGTCGGCCATGCTCACACTTGCTCCCACACTCTGGCCACAGTGGCTGGCTCTTCCAGAAGGCTGGCCTGTTACTGCCTCAGGGCCTTCACTCTTGCTATTCCTCTGCCCAGAGTACCCTTTCCCCAGTGCATTTGCCTGGGCTGCTTGCTTCCTGCCTTCTAATCTCTGGTCAAAAGGCACCTCCCTCAGAGAAACTGCCCTTAGCCTAGCCACGCCATCAAAGGTCTCTGTTTTATTGAAGTCAAAGTGGTATCCAAAATTATCTTGCTTTTATGGTTGTCTTCTTTTTTAAAATGTTAATTGCTCCCCACATGAGTATAAGCTCCTTAAGTGCAGGGGCCTGGTCCTGTTTACTATGGAATCTCTTGGCCTAGAACAGTGCCTGGTACATGGTAAGCCCTCAAAGCAGCAGCAGCAGCAGCAGCAGCAGCAGCAGCAGCAGCAGCCGCCGCCGCCGCCGCCGCCGCCGCCACCACCACCACCCAGGCCATGTAGATGGCAGTCATCGCAGGAAAACTGGGGCAGGTGACTGGGGGCTTTCGGGCCCTGGGGGAACATGGACGGCCCAGAGACGAGCCCAGGACAGCTGGGACCCGGAGGTTTGGAGCACACAGCCAACTAGCTGGAGGCTTCCTAGAGTTCTGGAAGCAACCCACAGGGGGGTCCCAGCAGCAGACTGAACTGAGAGGGAGGCCGTGCAGTCCGAACCAGGTCAGTTCCCACCCTCCTGCCCTGGGGCCGGCCTACTCTGTCCGCAAACCTGATGACGCGTCCACCAGGCCTGTAATTTCAGTTTTATCCCTGACTCCCCACCCCCGCTTATGCCCTACCCACCTGGGCCCGGGTTTCCGCTGCCCAGCAAAGCAGGCCGGTCAGGACTGACCTCATCCTCTGGATGAGGCCCAACTACCCCGCCCTTGAGCTTTACCTGTGCCATCAAGAGAAGACACTGCCTGGCCAGCCACCGCCTGGCCTGGTGTTCACTCGGCAGAGCCAACACAAACATGAGGGGCACAGCATGGCTCTTCGAGCAGTGACAGAGTGGCTTTCTGTGCCACAGACCAAGCTTTGATGAAGCCACTGTCTGTTCCCTTCCACTCATCTGCTACGAAACTTAGCAGACCCGCACCATGCCCCACTGCGGCCTTCGCTCCCCCAGACAGAAAAGCCCTTGTTTTTTTGTGTGTTTTTTGTTTTTACTAAAAAGGCCAACTCAGCTGCCCCCGCCCTGCAGCCCAAGGCCCTCCCTGTGTGGGCATGCTGCGGCTGCAGCTGGGAGGTGTCTGGGTTCTGGGCCTGGCACCACCTCGCCCGCTGCAGTGCTGTCTTTCAGAGTGACCTAGCACAGCCTCCCACTGCAGGCAGCATTTTATAACAGCTCCTCCTTGGCCGAGAGACACCGCCCTCCTAGGGAAGTAAAGCCAAAGCTGCTCTTAGGGGGGGCGGAATCTGACCCCTTCTTCTTATTTTTAATGAAGCCTCATCAATTCAAGGAAAAATCCAGCCAACGAGAGAGAAAACTAGATGACCATATCTGTATCTACAGATCTAACATAGAAATTGCTGAAGGAGACTGTGTGTAGCCGAGGATCCCCCACCTCTCTGTGGGGGCAGCACTCCTGAGCCTGCTCTTCTGCCTAGAGGTTGCTCTGGGGCGTGGGAAAGCAGAGGGGCTGCCCAGATGGCCCTGAGTGAAGGGGGAAGGAAGCAGCCAGGGGGATGTGGGGGCCAGACCACGCCCCGGGCTTCCTCAACAGAAAGGCAATAACCACACCTCACTGCACCAAACGCCGGCTGAGCGCTGCAGAGCTCAGCAGTCTGCGCACGCCTGGGCAGAGGCTGGCCAAGGCCACTCGGCCACCCTGCCTGTTTTTCAGTGTCTGGGGACCACAGCGTGGTAAGGAGCCTCAGGAAGTGACAACACTGGGGAAACACAGAGCCTACTGTGTGTCAGGCATGTGCACTAAGGCCTTTAATTCTCCCAACAACCCCACAAGATACTCAGTACCCTGTTTTACAGATAGGGCAGGCGAGGCACAGTGCGGCCAAGTAGCTGGCCCAAGGCCATGCGACCACTAAGTGGCTCCCAAGCCACAGTTCTTTACCACCTTGAGACACAACACGGGAAGTTCCAGAGAGCCGACAGACCAAGCTCTGAAAGAACATGCGGCCTTCCGCCCGGTCCTAGGCTCCAAGGCCCTGCCAACCTTCAGGGTGACACCTGACTTTCCTGGCCATAGGCTCCAGGTTACGAGCTCCTTCTCAGACGCATCATGACCAAGCCACTCAGTGATCCCGGCCATTATGAGGATCCCTACTAAACCATGGAGAATACCAAGGCCACAGAGGCAGAGATCCACCCCAAGATGGCACAAAGAAAGCTTGGGTTGTGGACGCCAAGCACTGCCCAATGGACTGCCCTGCCCCTCCAAGAGCTGGACTTAAAACCACGTGACTACCTGCAGCTCAGCTTTGCTCTTCCTGGAGCTCCTTCGTACAGGGTAGAAATCTGTGAGTTTGCGATTCTGTTGCGTTTTTCCTTGAGCTCTGGGGTGGGGAGAAAAAAAGGACCATTACCACTGAAAACACACTGCACCCAGCAAGCCCACAACCCCTCCGGGGACAGCTCCTTGGAAAGGATGTCGCTTAAACACCTGTGCCCACGGGGCCCCAGAGAGAGTGTATCAGAGACAGGCTGCCTCCTCTCATTAGAGGGGCGACTCTTGGGCTTTGGAGCCACGCCAGCCTGAGATGTTGGCAAGTGATGGTGTCCCTGGTGGTGACTCAGGGACCTGAGCCTTAGTGTGAGAGGGGCTTGGAGGGTGGCCTGCTTGACCCTAACTAGCTTCGTAAGGGTCAAGACAAGCGAAGTGCTGTGTGTCAGGAGCCTGCAAGAGGCACTTACTTTTTGCGAGGGGCCTGTTTGCCCTTGATGGGCTTTTTCAGGGCTTGCTTGGCGATGGCTGCATTGGGAGAATCACAAGACGAGGTTGCAGTTTTGGGAGGTTCTGAGGCTTCAGATTTTTGGTTTGGAAAAGGTGCCAGGGGACCTCTCCTGGCATCTCTGATCTTCAGTTCCTCGGACTTCATGGTGCTTCGTATTGCATTCCCAGTGTTTCTCTTCTCTGCAGGCAGAAAGGCAGAGGTTTATACTGGACACTGTGTCTCCCAATCTCTACACCGTCAGCTGCATTCTAAGATGGGCTTTAAAAGAGAGGATCTTGAGTGTGTCGGGCAGTGCCCTTGGCCTACTGAACCCGGTGTCGGCTAACGGCTCTCCTGGAAGAAGCATCTGGTTTTACTTTTTGACTCAGACACTAGGCAGACCTTTTGGTATTCTGTATTTTTTTTTTCCAGTTTTATTGAGGTATAACTGACAAAACAGATATCTGAAGTGGACCTGATGATTATTTGATAAGCAATACGCTGTGAAAGGACTGCTCCCACCTAGCGGATTAACACATAGGGGTCTCCTGCATCTGGATGAGGGAGAGACCTTGAAGCAGATGCAGCATAGGCAGCAATACTGGCATGAGCGCTCGAGTGATGGGAAATGGGCTACAGACCCCAGGGAAAAAGCCAAATTCCCGAAGAGTAGGCCAGCGCTGGTGGACAAGAGTAGGCAGTAACACGGAACCCTTCCACAGGAGCTGCCTGGCACGTTTTGTTTCAGAGTCCCCTGTTCTAACCAGGTCAAAGCCCAGCGTGCACAGAGGTGCTCAGCAGGGTGCCTGGATGCCAGTCAGTCATTGTGAGGAGGGTTGAGATGATGTGTTACAGTTGGGAAGAACCAGTGTCGGTAAACTATTCACTTTTTTAAAAATGATTTACTTTTTAAAAGTAAGTAAATAATACATTGCTGGTGGGAATGTAAAATGGTGCAGTCACTGGAAAAGAGTCTGGCAGTTCTTCAAAAAGTTAAACATAGAGTTACCATCTGACCCAGCAATTCTACTCCTAGGCATCTATTAAGAGAATTAAAAACATGTGTCTACATAAAAACCTGTACATGAATGTAGCAGCTTATTCGTAATAGCCAAAAAGTGGAAACAACCCAAATGTCCGTCCATTGATAGATAGATAAATAAAATGTGGAATACTGTTTTAGTCATAGAAAGGAATGAACAGTATGACATGGATGAATCTTGAAAATACGACGCTGAGTGAAAGAGGCCAAACACAAAAGGCTACATATTGTATGATTCCATTTATAGAAAATGTCCAGAATAGGCAGATCCATAGAGACGGAAAGGGGTTGCCTGGGGCTGGGAGAAAGGAGGAATGCGGAGTGACTGCTAATGGGTGCTGGGTTTCTTCTAGGGGTGATGAAATGTTCTGCAATTAGATGCTGGTGATGGCTGCGCATACCTCTGAGTACACCACAAACTACTGAACTGTACACTTGAAAATGGAAAACTGTGTATTATATAAATTACATCTCAATAAACAAGAGAAAAATAAATACATCAAAGCCCATCCAGGCCATTCTCACTTCCTTACATGCCCTCCTGAGTGCAACCAGAGGGAGACAAGGCCAGGATGTAGTGCATAACTCTAGGGCAGTGTGGTGCTCGTGAATGTCAGCCATCACATCAGTCTGCATCAAGGCAGAAAAATGGCTGAGAGTCAAGGACAGGAGCCTGGCCTCTGAGGTCTCCTCCAAAGTATTTCTGACCCAAAATTCGAACAGTTGCCATTTACTAACACTAGAAGCTAAACAAGCATGCTTGTGCATCATCGCCACTGAGGACCACTTATATTCCACCCCATTCCAGAAGGGATGTGAGACTCGCTGACCACCATTTAGAGCGCACCCTTCCCTAGTGCTTGAGAGGCAGGTGTTATCCTAAGTGCTGCCAATATAGGGAGGGACAGGTTGCAACACTTGGGTCCAGCAAAGGGCGGGCTGATGATACAGAGCACTTCATAAAGCCCTTCTGCATCCTTGCTTTAACTGATCTTCACAATAGCCTGATGGGTAGGGCTCCTATCTCTCTCACTTTATAGATGGGAGAAGTGAGGCTCAAATAAGAGGAGCAACTTGCCCAAGCTTCCTCCACGTGAGTGGCAGAGTGAGGGTTTGAACCTGAGTCATTTGAAGACCAACAGAATACTATCACCCTGTACACTGGGGAGAAACAAGTGGAGCTGGCTCGGGCGCCTGGTTCTCAGATTTGGCCCCAGAGGCTGGGGTAACCCATCACTTACGGCACTTTCTGTTAACAAACACAAGGCTTTCTTGTATGGAGTGGTTAGTGGTAAGAGTTCTGCTCTTTAAGGCAAGTTTTATTAGAAGGGAGCATGGTGAATTAAGGAAAGCTCGCACTCCTCACTGCAGCTCGAAAAGGGAGTATCTGGATTACAGCAAGATTTCTAGAAGGTTTCAGCTTGTTTTACAAGGCCAAACAGAATTTTCAATAACCATACATTTTCTTATTCAATATTTTAACTCCAAATCTCATTGCAGATTATGCTGCTTTAGAGAGAAGCTCTGAACACTTGAGTGGAAAGAAACTTTAGAAATGAGGTTAAGGCCAGCTCATAAAAGGGAAGGAAGTCAGTTCCTGGCGTTCATACAACACAGTTAGGACTACAAGTCCCTGGTCTACTCAAGCTAAGACTCATACTTTCTAGCACCTGTGAGCCTTTTAAACTGCAAATCAGGTGCATTATTTGTGAAACTTGGCAACACAATCAAGCTTGAAGGACATGCCAACTACTGTGAAAGCAGGAAAACCTGTTAGACCAACAGGGCACCGCCCTGGGACAGGCCACTCTTTCACCCATGTCTGCATTTCTTAGCAGCAAGACAGAACATGGCTCCTTTCGAACTCGGTGTGAAAAGGCTGCATAAAAATTTAATATGTATGCATAATTATGAAGGAGACAGCTTCTGCAGCCCGACCGACTGTGGTCAAAACAGGGCCATTTCAGAGGCTTACCTTCCCGTTTCCTGTAGATTCCAGCTAATGGCTTCCCCTGGCATCTGACTTCGTGATGTGCAACTGAGTTCTCTTCCTGAAGGGGGGAACGTATTCCAGAGCATTTGTTCGGGCTCATGTAGGTATAGATCTTTGATTGCCCGATGAACACATTCTCCTAAAACGACAAATGTATATTCTGAAAGAGGCTTAAAGAAGAAGATCCCATAGCATTTCACAGGAAAGGGGCAAGCAGAATACAAAAGACAATAAAACCAACATCATCATCTCTCAAAAGCAGGACAACCAGGGGATGCCAGCCACGGTAGAGCAGTGGAAGGTTTCGAATCTCCTAGGTCCAAGTCGGATGTTTCCTGAACACATGGGGTCTCTAATTCTGGTCACTAAGGGGACATGTGGCCAGCAGGAGAATCAACTGCACACAAAGGTCTATATAAGAAAACAACCTACCAGTAGCAGAGCAGTGACCCGGAGTAAACAAATGCGCAATTTGAAAGGCTGGCCTTTGGGTAGGAGCTAACCCCCCAGGCAGGAGCTGAAGGGGCTCTGGCACAGAAAAGGGCCTCAGGGAACCTGATTAACCACTTCCCCGTCCTGAGTCAGCTGGTAGGACGTGTCACTACTGCCTGGCCCCTCTCAAACCAATGCAGCCCAGCAGCCTCCCAGGACTGCAGACTGGACTGCGGTTGGGGGAATTCTCCCCAGTGGGGAGGGGAGGGGAGTGGAGAGCTAATGAAATCAGGGCCTAGTGCCAGAGCATTTAGGGCGGTCATTGTATTGCACACGGCATCTTGGCGTTCACAGGGCAGGCTGGTGGGGCGGTCCAGGTCACTGCTGGTGTCTCTGGGTGTGGGGCCTCTCCTCTGAGTAAGCACAGACAGGAGGAAGGCTTCCCCAGAAACCCTGCTAGGGCCTTTCTGCCTGGTGAGCTATTAAACACCAAGTCAGGGAGACCTGTGACCCTCTGAGAAACCCGGGCAGGCCCCGCACACCTTGGGAAGGCAGCCACCGCCGGGTACTTGGGTCTTGGGATGTGGAAATGCCATAAAGACACAAACTTTTCCGAGGTCACATATTGCTAGGGTCATGGCGGAGCAAGTGTGGCCGCCACTCCCAGGCAGGCAGCAGAAAAGGAAACTGCCGGGCCCGGCGCCCCGCCTGCATCCCTGCCCCAGGGCGGCGCGGGGGCCTCCGGGGGAGCCCACGTGCTCATGGCGCGGGGCCGGCGGGGCGAGCCGAGTGAGTGCGGGGAGGGTGCCTGCTTACCCCGTTGGTGCGGGGCCTCCCCGGGCCCCTCCGCTCCACCATCTCCGGGCCCGGGGCCGTCGCTGCCACCGCCACCGCCGCCGCCGCCGCCGCCACCTCCACCACGCGGGGCTTGGACATCTTCCTGCCTGGAGAGGGGGACCCGGGGGAAGCGGGGGAGGGGGCGCTCAGGGCGCGGCGGGGCGGGGAGCGGGGCCGCCCGGGCCGGGCGCCGCGGCGGCGCCTCCCGCCGGAGCCATGTTCTGAGGGCCCGGCGGCGATGTGCCGCCCGCGCCGCCGGGAGGCAGGGGCCAGCCGGCCGGGCAGGGCCGGCGCCCGGGTCGCCCTCCCGCCACCCGGCCCGGCTCGGCCGGGCCCCGTGCGCCGCCCGCCCCCAGCGCGGCCCGGCCCGACACACCCACCTGCAGCCCGGCCAGGCCCATGGCGGCGCGCCCCGCGCCCTCACCGCCGCGGCCCGGCCACCACCGCTGCCGCTGCCGCTGCTGCTGCTGCTGCCGCCGCCACCAGCGCCGCCGCGGCGCCCCGGGGAAGGGCCGGCGGCGCCCCACGGCGCCCCCTTCCCCCATGGCCTGCGAGGCAGGGCCCGGCACCCGCGCGCCGCGGCAGCCCCGGCCCGCCCGGGACCTAGGACGCAGTGAGGGAGGCGCTGGCGGCGCGTCCTCCGCCCGCTCACCGCCGCCGCTCACCGTCCGGCTCCCGGCGCGGGGAGGGGGCTGGCAGGGGCGGCGCTGCGAGGCTCCTCCGGAGGGAGGGAGGCAGGGCGGGCCGCGAGGCCGCGACGAATCCCGACTCGGGCGCGCCCCCTCGCGCGTGTCCTCAGCCACTCTCCGAGGAAGGGGTGGGAAACATGATAATAACAGCCCAGGCTGTCCGCCCGCCAGGCTCCTCTCGCGGGCTCACGGATATTTTGGGAGCCCCGTCCGTGCCAGGCGCAGTCAGCAACGGTGTGCCTGAGCCTGTGCTCACGGGGCATTTTTATGGGCATTTAATCCTACCCACGAGCCCATGGTGGTGGTGGGATGGGGGCGGGGGGACAGGTCCTGTGGCAATCCCGCTTAAGATGAGGAGACTGAGGCTCAAGGGAGGTGCAGTGGCTTGCCCAAGGCCACAGCACTAGGAAGTGATAGATCCAGGCGGTCTGCACTTGACCGGTACTGGCCCTGGGGAGATAGAGCCAGGGTGATAATGAGAAGTTTGCTGGGTAGTTCTTTTTCATAGGTCATTTCATTCAACCGTCACAACAGCCCTAGGAAGGTAGATAGTAATTATTAGTGTCTCTTTGCCACAGATGAGGAAACTGAAGCTCAGAGAGAACTGAGGAGGTCGTCCAAATTCTCAGAACTAGAAATGTATTTCCAGGTGACTGATCAGAGTTTACAGTCCCAGCCACTACCCTTCCTGGTACAGATGAGGAAATTACAGTTGAGAGGAACAAATGGTGTTGCAAAAGGGTTTAGCAAGTCATCAGGAACTCCAATTCCACCCCCCATGAGAAAATGTCCTAGGTTGGCAGGGGTTCCAGGCACTCTTGTTTTGTCTGCCATAGCTCACCACCCTGTGTCACTATACTGTAGCCATCAGCGCTTGAGGGCCCGTTGCCAAAAAGGTGCTGTATTTGTGCAAAGTCAGATGCAAATACCTCGGGGCATCTGGGTCCTGCTGCTTGGGTCAGGGCCTGGGAGGAGGATTGGGTTTCTCTCCCTGCATCAGCCCCAGAGGTGCTTTGTGACCAAGTCACTTTCTCAGTCTAGGCCTCAGTGTCCTTATGGATAAAAACCATAACCCACCCAGGGTATATTCCAACATCCACAGATAAACAAATGGCTGTCACTTTAAGTAGCTGCCTCCCCTTAAAAGGGGTAAGACTGAATAGGATTAAATGGAAGGACAGTGCTCAGGACAAAGCCTCCCAAATCAGCTTTAGCATCCTTCAGGGCACCCCCTGCACCCCCACACTCCCAAATGCTAACTCTGCCCAGTGGAACATCAAGAGACTATGCCCAAGGTGAAAGGGGATTCTAAAATGACACTCCAACACCCAGGTGGAGCCATTTGAAACAGTGTCTGCAGGGCAGAGAAGGTTTGTGGTTTCTTGCCAAACTATCATGAGAATCATGGTTTGGGAGCAGGAAGCAGGTACTCAGATAATTTTATCCACTTCACATGCTTTTTAACCCCCCCACACACACACACACACACATACTCATGACCATAGCATTCTCTATTTTTGTCCTCACATGCAGAGGATACATTAAAATACAAGTCCAGTGCCCACTCCTCTCAACGCCACAGCTCTATTCAGTATAAGTTTCAAAAACAGTCTTTCCTTTCTCTATAGATGAGGTGTTCATATGCATGTAACAATACACCCATCAGCAGAAATAAAAACTCTTAATGTTGCCTAGGATCTCATAGAAATAGAATTCAACAGCAATGATACTAATAGTTAACCGTTACTGAACATTTAGCATGTGCTAGGCCCCAAAATAATGCCTTATTAAATTTAACCTTCCCGACCATTTATGAGAAGGTATTATTCCTATTTTACAAATTGAGGCTTAGGGAAGATAAACCACTTGCTTAAGGGTTACATGACTAAGGCAGTGATGGAGCTGGAATCTGAAGCCAGTTCTGCTGTATGGAGGGTACTTTACCATAAAGAATGCATATTGTTTCCCTTGAACTTAAGACATGTCTTCATTTTCTCTGTGGATTGGGTTATGAAGCTCTTTAACTTGAAATTCATTTTGCCTCATTTCTTAATTAGAATCTGGGTAAGTCTTGTCCCAAAAGACCCTAAAGGGATGCTGGGAGAATAAATGATGCAATTGGGTGCAGGGCCTGAAAACAAAGGGCCCAATAAATATTTGCTGAATGAATCCTTATTTTATTCATTATTATTGTTATAGGGAGCATATTATATTAAAGCAAATTGCTACTAAAATGTAATGCTTTGGAATTTTGAAAAATGTAAAACCTGAACTTATTTTTTAAAAATAATAATTCTACTCAACCCACACACTCAAGTTTTTGCATGAAGGAGAAAGCTGTTGGAAATGGCCAGCAGTTGGAAATCATTTTGCAGCATAACGTGGATCTTACTGTCCTGACAGCAAATTATGTGTGCAAAGGACTTAGGACATGAACACCGCCTCCCACGGCTAAACTATCCCACCCAAGCCATCTCCGATGAGCAGGAGTCCTGACCAGCTGCGTGACGAAGGGCCCACGGGAGGTGCCAGGGGATCCATCTCACCCCAAGGTGGGCTAGCGAGGCCTAGACCCTGCCCTGGCGACGCACAGCTGACTCGGCGTGGGGAGGCAAGGAAGGCGCCTGCCGCGGTGTCCACTCCGACACGCTCCCCACGATATGGGTTACCGACCTGCGCCCTCGCCTTGGGTCACCTCCTTTCCCAAAGAGAGACAGCCCTAAAGCGGGCGAAGTCTCGCCCTCCCCACTCTTTGCATCAATAACAACCATTCCCTAGAGGTGGCCTGCGCTTTAGTTTCCGAAGAGCTTTGACATATGGATCCGTTGCCTCTGGAGAGGCAGGCCTGCGGGTGCCCACACTTCGAGAAGGGAAACCGAAGCGAGGGAGTGAGAAGGGCTTCTAGGGGCTTCGGGAGCGGGGGTGCGGGGTGCGGGGAGGGGAAGGTTCTGAAGCGTCCCCCACCCTCCCACCCCCACCTCCCTCCCCGCGCTCGGTCCCAGCAATCCGCAGGAGGGCGCATCCCCGCCACCGATCCCGCCACCCCGGTCCTTCCTCCAACGCGACATTCCCACCCAGACGCCCCGGCGCTGGCCACCTTAGCAAATACCTCTAGCCATGGCCCGGGTCTGTCACCGCCTAGGATCTCCCGGGAAACGCAGCTTTCGAAAAAAGTTACAACAACTGTAGCCAACTGCTCCACAGAGCTCCGGCTGCTACCCTGATTGGCGCCACCTCCCGCCTCTCTTCAGCCCACCGGCCTTGATAGGCGAACTGGGGGGAAAGACCCTCCCTTCTTCCCGCCTTCCAAGTGAGGGCGGGGCTAGCTACCGCACTTTTCTGCAGATGCTTTCGGGACAGGTCCCGGCTGAGGAGGTTTGGGGGTGGGGGGTGGGGTGGGGGTTTAAATTTTACCGTCTCCCTTCATTGATTGGCTGCGATGGAAGAACACCCGCACTGCCATTGGGAGGCCCCAAACTCCGCCCCCTCCCGGTGTTGAAGCTCCGCCTCGAGAGTTTTAGTCAGGCGGGTTTAGTCTGGAGGCCCCGGCTCTGAGTGCACCTGATCTGGGACTTCCGGTTTTCTCCAAGTTAACGGGAATCCGACCTTTGACCTTCGACCTCCCCTTAGGACCTGGGAAACCTAATTCCCAACAGCTTGGCATCTCCAGCCCATTGAGTCCTCCAACGGTTTAATCCATTCATTCCGTGGTTTGAAAGGTTTGTTAAGTCTATTATTCCAGTGTTCAAAACCGTTCCTACCGAGTCAGTTGGGTGAACCTAGAACTTCAGAGATCCCAACCCCAACATACCCACCTATTTTACAGTTGGAGAAATAACCAGAAGGAACAGGTAACTTACGTGCTGCCCACCTAGAACTTTAATTGCAGGGCCTGGGTCAGTAGTTTTGATTTTTTTCTCTTCTGCCATCTTGGAAATATCTGGGTCAGTCTTCAGTCTAGATGATTACCTTGATCCCAGGGAAACAACCCTGCAGTGTTCCCCACGCAGGGGATCCTTCCTCAGTATGGTCCCAGAGAAGCACAGGCATTCTGGATATTCTTTGAACACAAGGAAGGTGTCTAGTTACAGCTCTTTCCTGGGGGCCCCTCCTGGGGATGTAGGCAGATGTCACTCATCCATTCTCTTTCTTTGGACCCCAAGGTTTTGGAAACCCCAGCATTAACCAAGGACCCTACCACAGCACCAGGAAAGTAAGAAAGCAAAATAAGCTGATGTATATGAAAGCACTGGGAAAAGTAGCCACAAACTCACTATGGCTTTGGCATATCATTTCAGCTCCTTGGCCCTCAACTTTCCCAGCTGTCAAATGATTTGTGGGTTGAGCTGTGATTTCCAAGGTTCTGTCCAGTTTTTAGAGGAAGTTTTGCTTTCTCTAAAATTCATTACTTCAGTATTTATTGAATTATATACCTTATATTGTCTGATCCTCCCAAGGATAATACAGTGGCAAGTTAAGACACACATCTTTCCCCCTACTTTTTAGGGAAGAAACAAACAAGAAATCACTATTTGAAAGATACTATAAAATTGTGATTAATGCTATGAGTAAAAATTATTTAGATAGGTGAAGTCAGAGAAATTCTCTTTTGAGTAGGTGGCTTAAGTTATGCCCTAGATTAAGTAAGATCCATGGGAAAAGGTACTTCTTGTTAATAGCAAATGCAAATGTCTAGAGATGGGAATGAGTTTGGTTGGTGTGCTTGGGAAAGAAAGAAAAAATGCAATGAATCAGGCTAGAAAGTTAGGCAGGGGCTAGATCACATAGGCACTTGAAGGCCGGGCTGCTCTCTCTGCTCAAAATCCACTTTTCTCTACCCTGCTCTGTACTACTGGGCTGCAGAGCACGGTGCTCCTTTGTCAGTTGTCAGCTGCGGTTAGGTTGTATCAATAGGAGAGGATACAGGGAAACTGGGAACCGGGAGGCATGAGGGACTTGCCCATGCCTGTTTGCTTGCTATTTCTATCAGGGTCACCTAAGTAATGACGTTGTGCTCTGGCAGGGCATTTTTTTCTTAATTGTCGTTTTATTGAAAAAGCCCATGGAAAATGTGTATGAGCAAGAATAGTTTTTGTTGGTTTTTAAAGTCAATTTAAAGATGGTTTAGCATGGAGTTCCCTGGTGGTGTAGTGGCTAGGCTTTGGCACTGTCAACACTGAGGCCTGGGTTCGCTTCCCAGCTAGGGAACGACCCACATTAAAAATAATAATAATAATAATAATAATAATAATAATAATAATAATAATGACTTCGCAGTGAAGCTGAAGGTTTTCAACTTAGAATGTGATTTTTTTTCTTACTTTTGTTTTGGCTAGAACTTTGTGAGTTTGAAATGCACTTCATTTTGTTTCTGAGAAATGTTCTTAGTAGTTGTATTTGTTTGCTAGGGCAGCTGTAACAAGGCTTCACAAGCTGAGTGGCTTAAATAACAAAAATGTTCTAAAGGCTTAAGTCCAATACCAAGGTATCTGCAGGGCTGGCTCTGCTTGAGGGCTGTGAGGGCTCTGTTCCATGCCTCTCTGCTAAGCTTCTGGTGGTATGCTAACAATTTTAGTGTGCCTTGGCTTGTAGAAGCATCACCTTGACCTCTGCCATCACCTTCACACGGTGTTCTCCTATTTGCGTGTTGGTCTCCAAATTTTCCTTTTATAAAGACATAGTCAAGTTGGATTAGGACCTCATTTTAACTTGATTAGCTCCATAAAGACCCTATCCCCAGATAAAGTGAAGTTTAGGACTCTAACGCATGAATTTTGGGGGGACACAATACAATCCATAACAATAGTGTTGTTTTTTTAAAAAAATAATTTAGCTATCTTTGATATTTAAGGGAAAGTCTACAAAAAGGAATAGCAAGGTGTCCATAAAAACATAAAGTATTTTTTAAGTTAATACATTCACAGGATGAAAATGTCAAACAGAAACTCCCACCTTCCCTAAGTCAGTTGCCCAGCTCCAGAGCTATTTCATTCATATGGCACCATAATACCCTAGAGAAGGTAAAGATAGGGTTACAGTAATGATCCAAAGAGATAATGACTGCAAACACTTTGTGTGTGTAAAGAGTTATCAGAACATTCTGGAAATCCATATTAAGAAACAGGTGATGGTTCTTGGATACCCGAGATGTTTCAAGGCAAGAAACTCAACCCTTGTAACTTATCTGAGGGCCTGTGTCCCAAGTCCTTGCCTTTGCCTTCCCATTTTCCTTCTGCTTTTCCCCTTTCCTAAAGAAAAACTCTATACAGATTTAAAATGTCCCTATTTTCTTTGGACAGTTTGCGTCTGGATCAGTCCATACTCAGAAACATTTGACAATTAGCCCCATTAAAAAAAAAAAAAAAAAAAAAACTTTAAAATTTTCTTTAAATATATGTTTGAACCTTTCAACATTGTATTTTAATCTGTATCTGTATTGGTCAAGACCGTTTTGGATTGCAAATGAGGGGAAATGAGTTTAATTTGGTTCAGGGAAAGATTGGAGTTTATTGTTTCTCATAATGGAGTGCAATGATGGGAGTAGCTTCAGGCATGACGGGATCCAGGGACCCAAAGTATGTCCTCAGGACTTAGTCTCTCCCTCTCTCCCTGTCCATCTCTTTGCCCCACTCTCTAGATGGGCCTCACAGACTGCTCTCCCACTCCACGTGGCCGCTGCCCCCACTTCCCAGTGTTGCCTTAGCAACACCAATGAGAAAGGAGTGTCTTTTTCCTACTATTTTTAATACAAATATCAAGAATTGAAATTCATTGGCTTGACACTAAATCTACCACATGCTCAATCCTGGCCTGATGTGTATAGGAGAGTGTTAGCACTGTCCAAGCCACACAAACTTTTGAGAGAGAGACAATTAAGGTATTATTATCTGAAGAAAGATAGATGGATTCTGGGCAGTCAAAAACCACCATGGTTCCAGAGCATGGAAGACTTTTAGGGCAGTGAAAACACTCTTGAGTGATACTGTGCTGACAGATATGTCATTATTCACTTGTCCAAACCCACCATTAAGAGTGACCCCTAAGGTGAACTATAAGCGTTGGTGATAACGATGTGTCAATACAGGTTCACCAACTGTAACAGATGTGCCTTCTGGTATGAAATGTTGATAATTGGGGAGGCATGCATGTGAAGGGGGTGGGGGTATATGGGAAATCTCTGTATCTTCCCCTCCATTTTGATGTGATACTAAAACTGCTCTAGAAAAAATGAAATCTTACCAAAAGAACCCACAAAAAGACCCCTCTGTCCACCATGAGGTCTGCCGTCTTGAAAAATCCAACCGATGCTTCGGCCATGTTCTGGTGCACTCTGCTGCATTACATGTTGCCGACCACTCATACCTTGAACCTAGGCTGCCTTGGCATCAGGGATATAATCTCTCCTTATTTGTGCTTCAACCTCTCTGATTAGTCTTTCTCAGGCTCATTGAGTGCTCACCTCTTAGATATAGAACCTCGGGGTTCTGTTCTTGGCCCCTGCTCTTCTCTCTTAGTAGTTTTATCCTCTATTATGTTTAATCCCCAACTGGATCCTCAAGCTGTAGACTCCAACTGGACATCTCCACTTACATGCTCCATGGGTCCCCCTCAATTCTTTGTGCTGGATTTACCTTGATGGCCTCCAGTGAACACCTCCCATTGTTCATACCTTTGTGTTGCCTCTCCTTGAGTCCTATGTAGCCTTGTTGACTGATTATTTAAGAAAGGCTGGAAGCTTCTGCTTTCATGTTCTTGGGAACAACCATGTAAGACCCATGGAGAGGCTGTGGAAGAGACCACATGGAGGGAGAAACACAGCTGTCCTAGTGTCCCAGCTGAGCCCAGCCCACAGCTAGTCCTTCAGCTGGTTTGTAAGTGAAGATTAGCAAGACCAGCAGAAGAACTGTCCAGCTAAGCCCCTTTCAGTATGCAGGATGATCATGAGAAATAGGAAATGTTTGTTAAGTCGTTACATTTGGGGGTCGTTTGTTACATAGCAATAGATAAGGAAATCATTCCCCATATCTAAAGCCACAGGCATTATCTTCTGCTTCAGGCCTGTTTGTCTCCCTGAGGTCATAGTTTCAGCTACTGGTAGCATTCTCCACCTAGGTACTCAAGCCAGAAACTGAGGTGAAATCCTATCTCCTTCCTCCAGACCACTCCCGTCCAACCAGCCACAATGACTTGCTGGCTTGACCTTCTAAATATTTCTTGAATCTGGCCCTCTTCTATTGCTCAACAACTTTGCTCCAGCTCAGGTTCTGTTATCATCTTTTTTTTTTTTTTATATGTGGGTAGCTCCCTGGCTGGGAATCGAACCCAGGCTGCAGTGTTGACAGCGCCAGCGCCGAAGCCTTAAGCCACTACACCATCAGGGAACTCCCTTATCTTCTCTCTTGACCTGTCTGTCTTCATACCTGCAGCCCAGTTCTTAGATCCATCTGCTAAACTGCTTCCAGAGTGATTCTCATAGAATGCACATCCAACCACAGCAAGTTCTCTGCATAACAGGCTTCTGAGGTCCCTGCACCCTACAGAATAAAGCCCAAACTCAGCTATAATAGGCTCTTTGAGAATGGACTTCATTCTACTTCTGTGATCCTACTGGTAACTACTTTTGACATGCTATGTCAATCAAGGGTCAGACAGGTGACAGAAACTGCACTAGTTACTTAATGGAGGTAATTCAGTATAAGAAGTTAACTAGGTAACTTAAAGGGTAAACTTGAAGTCGCCATGGGGGTAGCAGCTGCAGGAAGCAGCTCTCACCATTTAGTCTAATAAAACAAAGGAAAGTGTCTGGGAGGAGAGTTTGGTGTGGTGGGGCTGCACTTCAGTTTTCAACAACTGCAGTTTAGGGAGTTCCCTGATGGTGTAGCAGCTTAAGGCTTCGGCACTGGCGCTGTCAGCGCTGCGGCCTGGGTTCGATTCCCAGTCAGGGAGCTACCCACATACCAAAAAGCAAAAAAAAAAAAAAAAAAAAAAAAAAAAAAAAAAAAAAAAAAAAAAAAAAAAAAAAAAAAAAAAGAGAGAGAGAGAAACAAAAAAAAAAAAACTGCGGTTTATCGCTGCTGCTCTGGGTGAAGTGTGGCTGGGATGATGCTCCTGGAGAACTTTTTCCTTCTCCAGCCTTGCAGGCTCCCTCTGGCACTCACTCTTGCAGAGTCTACCTCTGAAACAGCTGGCAAAGCAGAAATACGGTTTTGCAGAGCATCACAAAGCAAAGTATAGAAGCTTAGGGTTCAAGCTGACAACAGTACCTTAACAACTGAAGCATTTGCCTCCTTGCTATTTCAGGACATTTGCAAGTGCTGTTTCCTCTTCCAGAGATGCAGTTTCGTCCTCTCTTTGCCTAGTTAACACCTACTTTTCAAACCTCAGCGGTCATTACTCTCTCAAGGAAGCCTTCCTTGACTTCCCTGATGAGGTCAAATCTCTTTACAATGGTCTCTTTTAGCTTTATGCCATTGTCACATGATAAGTTTACATTTTGTATAATTTTTTTTTATTACTATCCACTAGACTGTTAAGGGCATTAATCGCAACAGCAGGGACCATGGCCTGCCTCTCCCTGGATGTTTCTCTCAAACTTGTGTCCCTAACCTCTAATTAATTAATTAATTAATTAATATTTGTTGAATGGAGTGAGAAGTGTAGTATAAACAGCCAAGGGGAAGTCAATACCATGCCTGAATAGGGACTTTTCTGAAACATCTGTTTCCAGTAGCATCTGTTATGGCTGTACCCAGTAGGTCTTCCTCCTGCTTCTGACCCTCAGTATCTCAGTTCCCAACCCCTGCCTGACATAACTGTTCCTTGTGTTGTCATTCCGAGATGTTCCATGTGTACATGCAAGCAAAACGTATTACTATATACTCTTACGGAGAGGTGTTTCATTCTTCTGAAGAACTGTTTCACTGTAGGAAAGTAACATTGTTTAGTTAAGCAGTCCTTTATTCAAAGACATTTAGGTGTTTCCCATGTTTGTTTCTATAAACAATGCTGGAATGAATAACTTTGTGCATAACATTTGTGTGCACATGTGCAGTTATATTATAAATATCCACTGAAACACCATTTTTTCCTTAAAGCTTATGCAGACATGGCAGCAAGGATTTAGCCTGGATGTTCAGAAAGTACCTCCAAGGGCGGGAGTTTCTAGACCAGACTTCCACTTTCAGAGTTTAATATTCAGCTCTAGGGTACAACCAGAGTGTGGGGGGTCACTTCGAAACTGATGCATTAACGGTAATGTCTTAGATTTCTTTGCTGCCTTCTTCCAGATTTTTCTCCTTTCATAAAGCGACAGATTTGTAATTGCTTGTTGTCACCTATACTGGACTATAAACTGGTCTAGTGGATAGCAGTGAACAGATGAGAACCTTGTTCTTATGGAACTGTTTTTTTTTTACTTTTATAGGGTTTTTTTGGTAAGGATTAAATGAAATAATGGAAGTTATTAGCAAAGTGATTACTCGGCAATTTAAAATGTGTATGTGTATACACATACATAATACATGTTTATGTATATAAACGCTAGGTTGGAAAACTCATAATTGTTGCTCCGGTGACTTATTTTCTTCCTCTCCCCAACCCCCCCGCCCGCATAGTTCCTCTTGAAGAGCTTACACCTGAAACTCCAAGCGTTCCTGTTCCAACGAAGCGCCGCCAGTAGGGGGCAAGAATCAACCAGGCGTGCCCATTACCTAAGCAACAGAGTCAAACAGCATTCTCAGAATGACTTTACAAAAGGGTGACCAAGAAGTTAATTTGTTTAGATCATATAAATTATTATTGTTGTAAGTGAGAGGTGATAGCGACAGATATATTCTGCAGCAATCATTAATTGAGTGCAGTTTTGTTCAGATTACCGGGTGTGTGTGCAGAAAAAAGAACTGGGGCTGACTGTGCTCACACTCCTTAGGCTATGATAATAGCACTGGACCTGCCGAGTCACTTACGGTTTCATGATGAATGAAATGCTTTGATCGAGCCTAACAGCAATGCAAATGCGAAAATGTTTTCCTAGGATTGAACAGGTAATGAAGAGCTTTTCAAAGTGACAGAGAAGCTACTAGGTGAACTTCCTGGGCCGAAACCACACACCAAAAAGGGTTTTGAAAATACGAGGTTCTATCCGGAAAGTATCCAGCCATGAAATAAGAAAAACAGAAGCATTTATGGCTGGATTTTTTCCGGACAGCTCTCGTAGCTTGGGGCGCCTCCTAGCCCGATTTTGAAAGCCGGTGTGGAACGCATGCGCCCGGCCCACCCGCTGACCTGCTCGTGGCACCCAGAGCTCAGACCTTCTTCCCGACAGACAGCAGGGTAGAAAGGGAGGGGAACGGAATTCTCGCGAGGTCTTCCGAACGTAGGCGGAAGCAGTGGACACGTGATTCTCCTAAGCGGCCTTCGCTTTCCCCCTCCCCCTTCTCGGAAACCCGGCCCCCTCACCCCTCGCCCACCCCAGAGCCTCGGTAATGGACCGTTTGGGTTCCGGAATTGCTTCAGATCCAACCACTGGTACTGGGTCGGCGGGAGCCGGCGGAGTTCGTGCTTGGCGGCGAAGGCAGGGGGCGGTCAAGATGGGGGGGGTAAATCATCTTCCTTTACCTAGGAGGGAGGCGGGGCGGAGAGGGGCGCTGGGGAACGGGGGCGGGGGAGGGAGGAAGTCACGTGGGGAGCGCCGCGCGCGGCGCCTCATCCGTCGCCCCACCCCCTCCCCTGCCGGCAGGGCGGGGGGGGTTGGGGGGAGGGGCGTTAAGATGGCGGCGGGGAGGTAGGCAGAGCCGGACGCCGCTGCTGCCGCCGCCACCGCCGCCTCCGCTGCCTCCGCTCCGGTCGCTTCTGGTTCTTCAAGCTCTCGCCGCCCGGGAGAAGCTGTTCCGGCGTCGCATCCCGCGGGGAAAGTAAGTCCTTGCCTCAGCCCTCTTCTGCTTCCACACTCGCCCTCCCGGACAGCCTCCCACTCCCACCCTCCGTAGGGGGCCGTGTGGGGCCGGGCATGGGGGGGGGCGCCACCTCACCCCGGTTTGGGGCCTCCCTGACCGCCCCCTCAGCTGCGTTCTCCGGGGCTCTCGGGGGCGTGGGTCCCGGCAGCGACCCCGGAGCGTTAGCTCCCTCCGCCCGTCAGCGCCGGGCCCGGCCGTCGCCGCGCGTGGGACTCTTGGGCCCCGGGGGCTCTGCTGTTCCCAGCCGGAGGCACCCGCTTTGGGCTGGCAGTCAGGGTCTGCGGACGCCGGCTCCGCTTCGGTCGCTCCCCTTGCTTTCTCCGCTCGTCCGCGGGGCTGCGAGGTCCCGGACGCGCAGGAAAGTGCGCTCCCGGATCCTTGAGAAGTCCTCCCGCCGGAGGACTGCGCCCGGCGTGGGGCGAGTGCCGGGGGCGGCAGGGTCGCCGCACAGCTGGACCCCGCACCTGCAGTTCGTTAGCGCGCCCTCGGGGCTGTGGGGCAGGTACGAGGGACTCGCGGGGGCCACCTTCACGCCTCCCCGGGGGTGAGGTTAATTTTACCTCCGGTGCGCTCGTTCGCCTCCCAGACCCTGAGCGTCTGTGTGCAGAGGACGGGCGGTTGGGGACTTGCTTACTTGGGAGTGTTCGGTGTAACCAGCATCTGAAGTTCCCCAATCCAGTGCGTGCTGGTGGTTTCCCAGAAGTGGTTTGGGGTCGGTTTAACCGCTGAGGCGATTTGGATGTCCCTGAGCCCTTGTGATTGTTTCTTTCCTGACCCTGGCATCCAGCTCCTCCCCTTTCCACCCTGGCTTTGTGCTTCTGTTTGGTTAATGTTTGCGGACCACTAACTTGATCCTCGCACAGAGCTCTTTTTATGTGCGTGCTCCGTTTACTGTGGGAGGCTTTTGTTTTGGGGAGTCGCTGGGTGAGAAACGTGGGAAAGAACGGGCAAGAAGATGAGAGTCAAAGCAACGTTTTTATCCATTGAATTGCGCAGCCAATTGTAACCGCACCCGGAAGTTTGTACTGAACACGTGTTGATGGGGGAAGGTTAAAAACTGGGTCCACTTTGACCTTTGAAAGTTGATTATTAGCAGTTTATGTTCAATTAAATGTTTCATATTCTCTAGACAACGAGAAATAGAGACGGAATGGGGCTTTTACAGAGTCGGCCAGGAGGATCCAGAACGCTGTCAGACCTTGAGTTGCCCTAGTGCAGACGCTGAAACCAGCTAACAGTGCAGAGGGATTCCATTTTTCCCCCAGTTATCAGAACTGATTTTCGTAAGCTGTGGGGAAAGCATCAACATTTAATTTGTACAGAATTTCTAGGATAAAATGCAGGATTTGCTACTGGTGCCTAGAATGGGACAATTTTGCAAGCAAGGGAACATTTTATTTTCATGTTTAAAGAAGTTTCCAAAATTATCTTATTTAAGAAGACATCACTTTTTCTCTGGCTTCTGCTTTTTATCTCCCAGTCTAACTTTATTCCACACAATTCTTTTCAGAATTTTAAATAGGTAAGACTTTAGTTGACAGGTAAGCATTAAAAAGGGAGGCCTAGTTAGTGGCTTGCAGTTCATTCATTCATTGAACATAGTGTGTCAGGCAATTTTACATGTTTTAAAGGCTTTGCTGAAATTGTTTAAAACGGGCAGTATGGAGATTTTTTTCATGCTTTTTAAAATGATTTGCCTCAAAGACTTTAGCTACAGATGCATTTTGGCATTTCTTGCTCTCTAAGTTGAGCTTTGATTTGAGACCTGCCACCTGTGAAGGATATGAACACTCAGATCCTACTGTGTAACCTGACTTTTCATGGGGCTCTGTGGGTTATTACCACGCTTTGCCTGCCTAAAGTTGATGTGACGATATTTTCTGAGAAGAATTGCTTTCATATTAGTCAGTCAGTAACCAAAATAATGTAATCCTAAAGTTTTTGCAGTGCTCTTTGTTTTTTAATGCTAATTGACATAACACTTTGATGTGGTTGGATTTACTGAGTATTAAGGACAAGCTTGGGATAGCACTGAAATTTTCTGGAGATGGAAAAGATAGGCTCTTTTAACAGTGGAAAATATTTAATGAGTAAGATATGATACAAAACCCATCAAATTAACTTGTTAATTTATTTTTTGGAGGCAGTGCATAGCACAGAGCATTGATTTCTCAAACCTTTTTACTGCATCTCACAGTAAGATACATGTTTTAAATTGTGACCTAGTACATATACATACATAGAAGTGAAAAATTCGTTTCATGACACGTTTACTCTCTACATGCTGTGCACTAATTTTCTGTTTATATTGAAATATTTAAAAATACTGGTCATGGTGCACTAAATTGATTTGACAACCCACTGTGTTGTGGCCAGCAATTTGAAAAATAGTAGTATAGGGTTAAGAGTACAGAATCTTGGAGGGATGTGTTATCAGACCTCCTGGGTTTGTAATTTTGCTCCATGATGGGTTTTTTTTTTTTTTGTTTTGCTTTGTTTTGTTTTGTTTTTGTTTTTGTTTTTTTGTGGGGGTTTTTTTGTTGTTGTTGGTTCCCTGGCTGGGAGTCAAACTCAGGCTGCAGCATTGAGAGTGCGGAAGCCCAGCCACTACACATACCAGGGAACCCCCTCCATGCTGGTTTTGTTGTTACCTTGTTACACTTCCTTTCTAAACTTCAGTTTATCGTCTGTGACAAGGGGGATAATGGGTGGCATTTACTCATGGGCTATCTTGAGGGTTAAAAGAAAAAATCGCAACCAAATTCTAAATCTCAAGACTAGCCATGTGAATTTGATTGAATTTGAATTTCTTGAATTTGAAACAAGAAAATTGTTTCACACCCCCCCCCCCCATTCTTTCCTGAGTTTCTTTTGAAAGCCATTTTTGAAACTTGTAATCTGCATGTTCTTTTGTGAATCCATTCTTCCATAGGTTTTGGAAGGAGAGTGAATGGAGGAGGGGCACTTTACTGAGCAATTGCTCACTTGAGAATTAGGTGTTTAAAAAAATAACAGATTACATCTAAAACTAATAAACGAAATATAGATTATATCCTTTTAGGTAAAGACAACCCTCTTGGACAAACTTCATACCAACCTTCTCTTTCTCCTCATAGTCTGAAGGAACCAGCCTTCAGTAGATACTTAATGCATACGTACGTGTTGATGGACTATACCAGCTAAATTCTAAGTGGATTGTTATCCTTCAAATTCTTTTTTGTGTGTGTGTGTAGCGGGGGAAGGGGGTAGTTCCCTGGCTGGGAATCGAACCCAAGCTGAAGCATTGAGAGCGCCAAAGCCTAGCCACTACATCACTAGGGAACCCCAAAATTCTTAAACTGTATGTCAGTCATCATATCTGAGTTCCATAAAAGTAAAGGTGAAGCTAAGTCAAAAATCAGACATGCAAGAGTTCCCTGGTGGTGCAGTGGCTAAGCTTTGGTGCTCTCAATGCTGCAGCCTGGGTTTTATTCCCAGCCAGGGAACCACCCACATACTAAAAAAAAAAAAAAAAAAATCAGACATGCTTAGCGCTATTAAATAATGAAAAAATCTTTTTTGCTATTCTGTCAAAGATACTTGCTAAGTGATGTTTCTGTGCATATTTAATGATATCTACTAGTTTTCTGGAGACATACTAACCGATTAACTGGACAAACTGGATGTGTGACACTTTTAAAAAAGGGAGCTAGTGTTTTATGGAACTAATATGGAAGTTAATTATTGGATAGATTGCCAACAAGTAGTTTGTATTCTGAGATATAGAGTGTTACATAAGTGATAGGGAAGAAGACATTTTTGGACACGATACTAGTATTTATCAAAATGATAGTAACTAACATTTCAAGTAGTACAGCAATCCTATAAAGTAGGTTCTGTTTTTATTCCCGTTTGAAGATGAGGAAACTGAGTCATGGAAGTTATTACTTGACCATGTTATACTTCTAGTTGATGATGTAGCCAGTATTTGAATCCAGGTATTCTTCTGCTTGACTCCATAGTATTCTCAGCCTCTGGTATGCTGTAGCCACTGCAGATACATCCTTTGTATCTGCCCAGAGTTTTAAAGATCTGTTTTAGGTTTCAACAAGGGGAACCTTGTCCTCCTTGATAGGTTTCAATGTTGGTATTCTCAGTGGGAACTGTATCCTTTCATTCTTCTGATTGGCTATTGTTTCTCAGGATTCTTTTCCTGCCAAGGATGGCTCTTAGTTTCTCTCTACTACTGTGTCCTTGTTTCTTACCATTGTCCCTTTTATAGTGTATGGTTTTGAAATAGGTGATATTTTCACATGTATTTATGATAAAAATGGAACCATTTTGTTGTCCATTGTTTGAGATAGAATCACTCTGCTGTTAGTAACTTTTGGGTTTGTTAGATTGAATGAATTTTGAGTAGGTCAGTGATAGTGTTATTTGAGGTCTATGAAATCCTTTGTAGACACATGGTTACACAGTTCTCTTACACCTAACAGATTTGCATTTATATTGTGCTTGATGGGTTCAGAGTGAAAATGTTGTTTTCTCTCTCAGGAATAAATCCCATTTACTTATAAAGTGAAGAGGAGAAGATTAGATAATATAACCTTTTAAGGGCTCTCAGACTGAACACCAAATTCCATGAGTCTGTAATAGTTTCAGAATAGGAATGTGATTAAATATTAAAGGTTTTACTTAATGGAGTTAGAGAATGGCACAGATGTTTCCCCTCTCTCTTTTTCCCCTTCTCACTGCAAAAAATGAGTAAGTAGAGAATTCATGCCCAATTAGCTAAAAGAGAAAGTTCCTGGATTTTGTTTGTGTGTAAAATGTATATAAATTTAAAATCTCATTAAAAGTTCATAAGAGACTGTGTCACTACTAGGTTACTACTAAGATCAGAGGTCTCAAATTGTGATTCCTATGAATGAATTTTGAGTAGGACACTGATAGCGCTATTTTATAACTGTTGTGATCATCAAGTTTCTCCCCAAAATTTCTCCCTTTTGTCATAATATTTTTGTACTTTAAATGCTCATTGTTAAAAAAATATATTTCAAAAAAGCTCTCGTGAACTGAGCAACATTTTCATTGATTTTTGTTTGTTTGTTTCATGAGTTAATAACCTTTTCAGTATAATTAGACGGGTTGGTGGGCATCTGATGGATTAGCGCGTCCCAGGACCTCCAAGGATTCCGTGGTCTGTAGTTTATGAGTTACTAGTTTAAAACAGTGTACTTTTGTTTCAAATGTAAATAAGTCATTATTTCCAGTATTTTAAAAGGTGACATTTTGATAGTCTAAATTCTATCAATTTAGGTCAAGATTAGCCATAGCAAGTGGGCCAAGACCCCCTATTTGCACAGGTCATTGATTCTAATGAAGTATTTTATGGATTGAAAATGTTTTTAAAACATTGGGTTAGCTGTCTTGGTACATATTTGTACTATGTATTAGGATAAATGGATAACTTTATTTTAAATTTGTGTTGTGACATTTCTGTTGTTTTTCTCTGACAAGCATTTCCTTCATACTATTTTCATTTTGCTATTAACTTTCTCCCACTTCCAATTTTAAGTTAAGTAGTGAAACTTTAGGGTTACCAATATTGACTTTGTGATCTACTCATTGGAAAGAGAATGCATGGGCTTTGGGAGTTTGAATAATCTAGATCTGGGTGTGTAACCTTAGGCAGGTAATTTAAGCTTTCTGAGCCTCAGTTTCATCTCTAAAATTTAATACTTATCTTGGATAGGGTTGTTGTAGACTTGTGATGTATACAAAGAGCCTAACACTGTGTAGGGCTTGTAAAAGATTCTTAGTCACTATCGATTCCCTTCTCTTCCTCCTCTCTGCTCAAAATATTTTCTTCCTTAGGAGTCTTTTCCTTTTTCTGAAAAATTTTGGGGAACTCTCCTTTGGGCTCTCTGTCCTTCCTCCTATACTTTAAGCAGTGGGTCTGCCCTTAGTTTCATTTCTGGGTGTCTGTGGTTTTCTACCTTAAACTCATTGTGTTTCCGTTAGAACTTTCTAAATGATACCTAGTAGAGGATTTCTCTATTAAATATCGTGTTTTCATCTAAAACAGTAGTTCTTGTATGTTGGAAGTCATGGTCATGGCGTTCTTGGCTAATACCTTTTTGTAGGATGTAAGGAAACACTGATATTTAATTCTGTTGTCATCTGAGGACAAAGGGACTAGCTGAAAATCAGTATATTATTTATGTAATGTGGAATTAGTTTTCTGAGAAAAACAAATGGAGATTTTTCCATAAGTATGTTTGTATACATAAATTGATTATTTCAGATAAATTAATGAGAAAAGTTAAAATTGAGAAAGGTCTTTTAAGCTTTTCCTCCATTTTGATAGCACAATACTTTGATCTGGCTCCTTAGAGTATAGTTGGGAAACCCCAACCTAAAATGTATTTGCTTGCTCCTAAATAGACATTTCCCCCCCAAAATCCATAACTCACCATTCAGGTTTCTTGGGCTCAACTTTTTTCCTCCTCCTTCCATCAACTCATGTTTTTTGTGTATATGTTTCATATTCTCTCTTCCCTTTCAGTCTTTTTTTAAAACCTGGTATTAGGATTCTCCTTCCAAAGTGTTTTGGAATCATTCCCCCTTCTTTCTCTTTACACCCTGCTGTGGTAGCACATACCTTGCTCCTGTGATAGTTTCCTAAGGTATTTCCCTGCTTCTGGGCTCAAAGGGTGTCAGTGTTTTTCACGCCTTCATGAGCTTGAATACACTGTCCAGAAGATCCTTGTTCACTGGTGACTTCTTCCAAGAATCACTTGCACTGTCTTCTTTGTAACCTCTTCAGCATTTCCTCTCTGTTCCCACAGCATTTTGTAAACACACAGTCTTGCTGTGATTTACATATTTCGGTACCCTTTCTGTCTTAATGTGAACTTTTGGGGATCAGAGACAATTCCTCCTTTTTGTCTGACATCTAGCAGGTTTTTCATAAATAATAAATGGATCTGGTAGAAAATGTCACTTTATGTTTAGAAGAGAGTTAATTGTCATTTTAAGTTTTTATGTTAATATTTAATATTTTGTTGTAAAGATGGTGGAGCCAGGGCAGGACTTACTGCTTGCTGCTTTGAGTGAGAGCGGAATCAGTCCGAATGACCTCTTCGATATTGATGGTGGAGATGCAGCGCTTGCAACTCCTACACCTACCCCTTCAATTCACCAGGTGAGAGTCTTCCAAGGCTTCTGTGAAAAGTAGGCTTTTTCTTCAGTTTAATTTCTACTTATAAATGTAGGTGATATTAAACCTTAATTTTAAATATGCATGTGAATGTTATTTTTATGTTGAGTATTATTAGTCTTCAGTTCTTGAAGTAGAAAACATTTACAATGAAAATCAGGACATTATTTTTTACTTTGATATAAGAGGGCTGTCTGGGAAAAGTTCAGCCGTAAAAGACCTTTATATTACATGGCTGGGTACTTTCTGGACAGCCCTCGTATATGTGAGAGATGAATTGTTTCAAGTTTTACAGGAGATGGTTAATCTCCTTAATAGTTGTCTTAATACTTCGTAGGAACATTTTTCTGAGAATTCACTATACACATTTTCTGAAAGCAAAAATAAGATTCTAGCGTTAGTGTAGTTTTATGAAAATGTTACGCTTGTGAAGATTGTTACTTTATACCTGATGTCAATGAGTTTACATTCTATTTGAATGTAAAGTTTGACTTTTTTTGTTGTAATAAAATAAATACATCTCTTCTTGAGGAGGAATTCACTGCCATCATTATTTCTTTCTCAATGTTTTTTTTCTCCAGTCAGTGCCACTTAGTACATTAGAACTAGGTTTGGAGACTGAAGCAGCAGTTCCTGTTAAACAAGAACCAGAGACGGTACCTACTCCAGCACTATTAAATGTTAGGGTAAGAATTCTTTAGATTTGGCATTACTACTAAAGTAGTTTAGGATTATAGTAAGAAAATAACCTTTAATATGAAACAGTTTTATCTCACTAGTTCTGCTTTTTGCTACTTCTTTCCCAACAGTTTACCTTTACCTCCTTTGTAAAACATTTGTTTCATTCTTATGGTAGTTGTATTGGTCAAAAGATACTTTAGACAGAACCAAAATTTATTTATTGCAAACAGTAAAAATATTCATGAAGTAAAGATGAGCTATACATTATTCCACTATACTTTTTTATTTTAATATGGTTATAATTGTGCTTTAAACATAGAGTTCCACTGACCTTATCTTAAACAAAGCAATTACTAACTTATGCCTAGTGGTACAAAATTATTGGACAAACTGGTTAAAATTTGATAACTTGTAATAAATATTGTTGAGAGTTTTATTTAAAAGTGATAAACATTATCTAGAAGAGTCTTATTATAGGAGTCATGGAGAATTAACAAAGCTTGAGGAGGAAAGGAAGTAGAGATATGCTTAAATGTATTAAAGTGTCTCAGTTATGTTTTAGTTGCTTGGAGTTACAGACGTATTGTTATCCTCACATCTTGACTTTTTTTGCATTTTTGTCCAGCTCCTATCTTCTCCCTCATTAAAAACACTGTTAGTAGCTTTGTTTTGGACTCAGAGGTAGCGTCCATACTGTCACAGTACTTGTAATTTACCTGACTGGATCATTTGTCTGACAGGAATTTAAAACTTTGCTTGGTGGTTTTATCTTGTTAAGTTTTAAACATTAGTATGGTCTATATGACAGCAAACAAAGCATTGGGTAAGAGTCATAGAATATTAGAAATGGAAAATGGTCCTCAAGAGAGCCTAGGCCTCTGCAGGTGAAGTGATTTACCTAAGGCTCTCTATGATACCTAGCTGGGGCAGTACTGGGGTTAGAAACTCTGCTGTTCTTGTATTACATGGGGTTACTGTACATTGTAACTTGCTTAGCATAGTCCCATTTAATGCTTGCTGTGTCTGATACTTACATAAAATGTCACACTACAACTAACTACCTTTTTTCCCTCAAAGTGGTGTGTTTTAACTTGGTAGTTTATATTTAATTAAAAATGAAGTGCCAATGGGTAGGTAAGAATAAAAGTCAATTTTCAGTTTTTAAGTGGCCTACATTTTTATGGATAGAGACTGCATTAGAGAAGAAAGCATTTTTCATTGGTGTGATGCATATGGTTTTTTTTTTTCCTAGCATCAGCCTCCATCTACTACAACATTTGTTCTGAATCAAATAAATCAGCTTCCAACCTTGGGATCTACCATTGTAATGACTAAAACGCCACCTGTAACAACCAGTAGGCAAACCATCACTTTGACAAAGTTTATCCAGACTACTGCAAATACACGCCCTTCAGTCTCAGCGCCAGCCGTACGAAATGCCATGACCTCTGTACCTTCAAAAGACCAGGTTCAACTGAAGGACCTGCTAAAAAATAATAGTCTGAATGAACTCATGAAACTGAAGCCACCGGCTAATATCGCTCAGCCAGTTGCAACAGCAGCTAGTAAGTTTTTGTTTGTGGTGGTGTCACCTGTTTGCTTTTGGTAAGATGTCAGTATGTTTTTAAGCATTTGCTTGTGTCCTAAAAGAACTGGACATGAAAGAGGTAATAACTTCATGACTATATACTTACAGTACTTACATAATTCAAGAGAAGCAAAAATTTACAAGCCTTAGCATTTAGCTTTGAAATGAAGTGTGGAATTGGCTTCATTGACGTGAGATCTCATTTTCATATATTGTGAACATTTTCCTCAGCTCTTTAAAATCAGTGCTTCTCAAACTTTATGTGCTTATGAATCACTTGGGATATTGTTCAAAAATAGAATCAGATTCACTAGGTCTGGGGTGGGGTCCAAGATTCTGCATTTTAATAATAAGCTTTTGGAGGTACTATTGCTGGTGGTACTTGGACCTTTCTTGAGGTAACAGGCTTTGATACTTTGACTTTTACTGTTCTATGATTTTGCCTGTTAGTGGCTTCATTGTGTGTGCGTAATTGTGTTTTTAGTAAATTCTCTTTTAAAATACATGTACTCATTATAAAATAATGCACTATATTTTCTTTGAAGAGTGAATACCCATAATGCTTTTCCCCCCAGCTTTATTGAGATACAATGTACATGCCATAAAATTTACCCTTTTAAAGATACAACTTAGTGGATTTTAAAAGTTTGTTTGTTTGTTTGTTTGTTTGTTTGTTTTGGTAGCTCCCTGGCTGGGAATTGAACCCAAGCTGCAGTACTGAGAGCGCCAAAGCCCAGCTACTACACCACCAGGGAACCCCATACTTAGTGGATTTTAGTATCTTCACAGTTGTGCAACCATCATCACCTTTTTTAGGAATTTATTTATGCATAAAGAATGTGGATTTTATAGTTAGTTTTTCTTCCCTGGAGTGGTCTTTTTGTTGCTCATTCATTCAACAAATACTCATTGAATGCCTTCTGTGTATCAAGTATTGTTGTGGAATTTTGGGGCTATGGCTGGGTAGAAGACTTGCAGTCTTTACCCTCATGGAGCTTTCATCCTAGTGGAGAGAAACAGTGCATTAAACAGTGTTAGACAGGGACATGGGCTATGGAGAGAAATGGAAGGTGGGGTGGTATAAGAAGACGTTATAATTTTAAAGTTGCTTATTTAGTAAAGTAATTTTTAGGGGTAAAATAGAATTCATCTCTTTCTGAATTTTGACTTTGTCAAATTTCAGTAGTATATGTTTAGAAACTGAAAAATGTGAATTCTCTAAAGGGATATTCTTCCTTTCTCCACTGAACCAAATAGCATTTGAGTCCCCGACATAGTAATACCATGATTGGACACTGTTGGAGATGCTAACTCTAACCTCAGTTACATCCTGGTGTGACCACTATTTTAGAGTTTGGCATAGGAATCAGTACCTTTTTTTTTTTTTTTTTTTAAGAAGTTTCTTGGGATTGTTGTATTTTTGGATTAAGGGGGGGGAAATGGAGATTTCTGATGATTTATACTGGTACATACCTAGCAGCCCATTAGGTTCTTGGAGTGAGGCCTTGAGTACTGAATAAATAGTTCCTCTTTCCAGACAGCTGGTTTATTACTCTGATTGTGGGAGATGAGTTTTTGTACCTGATGTAGACCAATATATAATTTTGTAGCAGAATTGACTGCTTGGAGGGCTTGGGGCATCCCAAAGGAAAGGGCAAGAAGTATTGGTGGGATGATGTAGAACTTTATCTCCAGTGACAATGCAATGAAAAAGGTCAGATAATCTAATCTTTAGGTTTGGGTCTATACTGTTGTGCCCTTGTGACTAGTTTTACTGTCAGTATCATTGTCCTGAACTAATTGCAACCTGACAACTAAATACCGGTTGCATAATCATTGTTTATTTTTAAATAACAAAACTTTCATTAATCTTACACTTCTGTAGGTTGAAAGTCTGACACCGTTTCCACAAGCTAAAATAAAGATTTTTAGGCAGGACTGCTGAAAATCATTTTAGCAGTCTTAGGACTGATTCTCATTTTCTGCTGTGAAGAGTGGGACTGGCCCAGACCTAGTGGGCGTGCAGGGCAGCACCTGGAATGGCTTCTGGAAGACTTGGGGGTGATCAGCAGTTAGGGGAAGCTGCTTTTCATTAAGGTCTCTGGATTTCATGAGGAGAAAGACTGATGCCTCTATGTGAGTGGCTTTCTGACTATTCCACTCCTCAAATCAGCATATGCTTTCCTAATTAATGGAGAAGGACATAGCCATTGTGAGGAAAGGGTTCAGGGAGCACAAGAGAAAAGCGGGTCAGATGCTGAGCTGGCCAAGTAATATCTAGCGCAGTAACATCTCCCACGTCCAGTGTAGAATTTTTAAAAGACAAAAGACTACAAATCAAGGCCGTCCTTGTGTGGCAGCTTGAGAAACTCTGTCAGATGAGACCAGGGCTGGAAAAAAAAAACAGGCTAAGTAAATGCTGAAGATAAGCAAATGTTTGTGCTGTAGGAAAGGGTCATCTTTTTACTGAAAGGGAAGAACATTAAAAGTATGAAACTGCAAAGAGCAAGATGTTGCATGTTCTTTTATTTCTTATCTGTGAGTATTGCCCCTTGGAAACCCTTAGCCCTTTGGGTTTCTCTTTGGTGTCTGATCTCTCACTTGAGCTCCAGTCCTTTCACTCTGTGAGCTTTTCACTGGCTCCCACAGTTCTATTAAATTGTGACCCAAAATAAATTTATTATTTCTATTTTAGTCATCTTACTTTGTCAATACTTTAATCTTAGTCGTTTTGGAATCCCAAGTGACAGGCCTCTGAAATACTCCCCATCTTTTGGTAGAATAGGCAAGATGCTAATCACTCCTCACCCACCCACCCCCAGCCTCCACCCCCAGTGTGATTTTTCACACAGTGATCTCAAGAATCCCAGGGACCCAAATGCTTAGAGCATGGAGCCTGGTCACAGGGGCTCTGGACTCCTTGACCAAATAGTTTTGCTTTGATGGATATTTGGATTGAGGGGTTCTGTTGCTGGATCTAAAACAAGTGTGTAAATCACTGGTATAGGAAAAGGAAAAGTTCATTGTTTGGATCTTTTTCTGTGGGAAGGAGGGAAATAGAATTCCCATTTGTTTTGTTTTGTTTGTCTTGTCCAGAAGTAATTATTTTGCCTTGAAAGTCAGTATCATCACATTAGGTAAGATTGAGTCTTGGGAGAGCACCGAGACTCAGTCTTAACCTAATCTGATGGTATTTTTGTGTTTTTTTGTTTTTTGTTTTTCATTGTTTGTTTGTTTGTTTTTTTGTTTTTTTTTTTTTGTTTTAATGTGGATAGTTCCCTGGGTGGGAATCAAACCTAGGCCACAGCGTTGACAGTGCCAAAGCCTAGCCACTACACCACCAGGGAACTCCTGACTTGCTTTTTAATGAACTAAGTGAGGCATCTCAAAATAATGCTGGCTCTTGGTAGTATTTGTATTGAAATGAACTATCTCATAGTTCTGGTTAAGGTGTCCTTTTGATAATACAAGGTCTGACAATTAAGTTTGCGAACTTGCCACCATGGGCTTACATTGGCAGCACTGTACAAACAATTTGGTAAGGTTTTATAACCTTGGTATATCTGTGTCTCACAACTGTGTTTGTGTCCATGTGAGGAGGTATCTTGCTGAGTGACATTCATTATTGTTGTATGTTTTTCTGTGTGCCATTGCAAGAATGTCAGAGCAACAAACATTAAATTTCTTGTTAAACTTGGCAAGAGTGGAAGTAAAATCAGGGACATGTTAGTCCAAGTTTATGAGGATAATGCCATGAAGAACACAACAGTGTACAAATGGATTGAATGTTTTTCTGAGGGGAGAGAGCATGACTAATGAAGAGAGGTCAGGGTGGCCAGTAACAAGCAGAACTGATGAAAACATTGCAAAGATTTGTCAAATTGTGCATCAGAATTTTCGGCTGAGAAGCATAGCAGACCAAGTAAACATTGATAGAGAAACAGGAAAATCTTCACTGAAAATCTTGGCATGAGGAAGGTGTGTGCAAAAATGGTCCTAAAGGAGCTCACTGATGAACAAAAGCAAAGGAGAGCTGAAGTTTGCCAGGACCTTTTGGAGAGGCAAGACTATATTTATATTTGGGCTGTGTTACCACTGGTAATGAAACATGGGTGTACCAATATGACCCTGAAACAAACTGTCAGAATGCATTATGGAAGTCAGCCAATTCTCCACAACCAAGAAAGTTCTGTCAGTCCAAATCAAAGAGTCAAAACGTTGCTAACCTTTTTTAATATCTGAGGGATTGTTGGTTTTGATTTGTACCAACTGGACAAACAGTCAACCATGTTTACTATTTGGAAGTGCTGGAAAGTTTATGTGAAAAATTTAGATGAAAACGACCTGAACTTTTCACCAACGACTAATGGCTTTTGCATCCCAACAATGCACCAGCTCACAGGGCACTGTCTGTGAAGGAGTTTTTAGCCAGTAAACAAATAACTGTATTGGAACACCCTCCCAACTCATGCGATCTGACCCCCAATAACTTTTTTCTTTACCCGAAATAAAGGAAATATTGAAAGAAGACATTTTGATGACATTCAGGACATCGAGGTCAAATGACAACAGCTCTGATGGCCATCACAGGAAAAAGAGTTCCAGAATTGCTTTGAAGGGTGAACTAAGCTCTGGTGTTGGTGCGTAGCTTCCCAAGGGGAGTACTTCGAAGGTGATCTTAGTGATATTCAGCAACGAAGTGTACATAGCACTTTTTCTAGGATGAGTTCGTGAACTTAATCGTCAGACCTCATATTTTCAAATTTTTTGTGCATACATTTCCTTTCGAGTTACTTGTTTCCTAAGGTTAATTTTACTTCCTTGATGGTACATGCTTTGAATGTTTTCATCCTTATACTTAAGTTAGTCATATGCAGTTTGTGAAGTGGGCGAATTTTACTGAATTTTTAAAAAACTAGGAAGGGAAATTGAGATTTTGTTCTAATAATGTAAATTAACTCTCCTCTTCAGCTGATGTTAGCAATGGTACAATAAAGAAAGACTCATCTAATAAAGAAGTCGCAAGAATATGGATAAATGACATGAAAATGAGGAGTTTTTCTCCGACTATGGTGAGTTTCAAAATCTGTATCTGTATTGTGTGGATGAAAGTATACTTGGCTAAAAGAGCTCTAGTATAACTCAGAGAACTTTGGGTGAAGGTGGGGTACTTGACTATATAAACTAATGAGTAAACATTAAATCTCACTGGAAAAACTAATATATACTAAACAAGATGATGGATTATAATTGGTGAGATGAATGTAGTATTATATGCAGTACTGACACATTTTTATTGTGACTCTTATCTGATCAGAAAAACAATACGGAGTTAAGTATTTGGTAACTGTTCATTTTAGCATTGAACCTGCACAGTATGTAGGTATTTATGAGTTGTCAGATCATATAATGGTATAGGTATGAGTAATTATACAATTTTTTTCTTACGTTTTGGAAATGTTATATGCTTCAAGTAAATTTATTCTATACATTTATTTAATAAGTTTGCTGTGTATGATACCAAGTGTGTGGTAGTTTCTACAAGAAGTATACTGCCTGGTTCCCCCTTGGGTGAACATACAGTTTGACAACTACATGTTTTAAGTAATAAGGTACAGCAAAAGGTACATCGTGATGCTCACAACAAGGGTTACGAGTTTGGAGAAAAGTGAGCTCTTCCTGACTTGGGAAGACTTTGTTGTGGAGGAGGTGTAATGGTCCTTGGGTATTGAGTATGGAAAGACCTTGAGATGGCATTTTAGGAATGGAGCTGAAGCATGAGTAGCCACAGAGGAGGCATGGCTATGTGCTTAGGTGACACTAAACCAAGAAGCTTGGCTTGCGACAGAATTTGGGCTCTACGGAGGGTCCTGAGTTGAGTTTGAAGGACTTGGGACTTGTTGCAGCACCTTTGGGTGAAGGGACCCGTTAGTGATTAAGGATGAATCATGGTAGGGGAAGAGCGAGATGAAAAGATAGTTAAGTAATCCCAAAGGAAAATAAGAAGGGTCTAAATTTGGGGGATTGGAAAGGGTGAGGGGAAAGAAAAAAAGGCAGAAAGTGTAGCTGGCTTCATATAACACTGTCACAGGGTTAATAGGATTTAAGAATGGAATCTGCACTTAGCGGAATAACTCTGCCTGAGGTTTGGAGTGGGGACCAGGAGAACAAGTGCTGGCAGCACCAATTTATTTAGTGATTGTGTGCCAGCCACTTATCTGGAAGTTGACTTTTGGGAAGTTAAGAATGCATTTTTCATGAAGTGTTTTATGTAGTTAGTGCTTAGGTTCATAGTCCATTCCATGTTTGCCTGTAATATGCCAAAAGTTCTATATTGTGCTAGCACCATTGAGAAACATCTGGCGGGTTGCAAACTGGTAGCCTGTGGACCACAATCAGTTGATAACATGTTTTATTTGGCCTACCCAGTATTTCAAAAATCTCTGAATTTTGGTAGCACCTAAGGAGTCTGACTTCTAGGATCTCTTAAAGAATAGGAGTACCTGACAACCCTGGGCCCACATTCCCTGTGTAATAAACTATGCCTGGAGGAGTTCCCTGGTGGTGTAGTGGCTAAGGCTTCGGCACTGTCAGCGCTGCAGCCTGGGTTTGATTCCCAGCCAGGGAACTACCCACATAAAAAAAAAAAAAAATGCCTGGAGTTGAGTAGTGAATGTCTTTGTATGTTGGTCAGGCATTCCCCAGATACACAGTCTCCCTTCCTCCCATTGATCTGGCCCCTAAGTTTGGTGGCAGTTGCTGTTATACACTGACTGAGAAATATTACCTGAGCTTAGTGAACCTTTAGATTACCAATTTACCCTGCACTTACACTCTTGGTGATTTTTTCCTTTTTTAAAAAAATTTAGGTCGGGGATAATAAGGTAGAGGGAAAAGGGAGGAGGCTGGGCATGTGGCATAGTATGCCTTCCTCCTGTCTTAACAGGTGAGAAAGAGTTGTGAAGGCGGAGATGAGAGGACTCAGAATTTAAGTATTTTCCTAAGAGTATACTAGTAAAGAATAGTGGACTTGGGATTTATATCTGTTTCTTTGGTCTACCCCATTTTGTCTCCAATATCTAAAATTAGGTTTCATTTTGACATAGTTTCTGAGAGCATTTGGAGTTTTTTGAGATTTTTTTTTTCCTGAGGACTCCATGGGTTGATGTTGATTGGATGTTTATCTCCCACCTCTTTATTCCTTCCCACATTTATTGAGCATCTGTGTGCCATCATATTCTGCTCTAGACTAAATAAAAATAAACAAATAAAAGCGAAAGAAGAGCCTGTTCTTTGTTACCTTTCAATGCCATTTTATCCTTGGTATTACCTCTAGGTCCAGGCTGGGTTTTCTCTTTCCCCTCCTCCCTCCTTGGTATGCTGGGCTTCACAGCTGCTTCTCTATACTCTTCCTTGAACAGGCACACATTGATAAAGAGTTTTCCTAAGGGTTTTACTGGTAGTGAAGAAAGGCTTGTGACCATTTGCTCAGTTTTCCTCCCAACAGTCTGGGTTCACTCCTGTTTTCCTGGCAGTAGTTACTAATAGCTCCTCATTTTACTGTCAAATGTGCCAAGGTCTGGAGGGTAAATAATATGGGGTCCTATATAGGTGATTGGTGTTATGTTTGTGGACACACAGACATCTGAAGTAAATTCTCTGCCCTTCGGAAGAACCTTTAAACTCCAGAGTTTTCTGGAGTTTTGGTTTTAGAACTGAGGGAAAGAAAACAGGTGGAGATGAATTGAAAAGAGGGTGGGATGTGAGATTTAAACGTTTTTTGCCCGTGAGGCTGTACAAAGTGCTCTGGGCTCATCTGCCTTTGTCCTCAAACCCAAACGCCCTCCTTTTTCTGTTCTGGGAACTGGAATGAAGAGTGAGGACAGGTTGAGAGCTTTCTGGGCATCAGGGAGGGCAGAAGGCAGTATTGGAGATAATGGTGGCTAGAAGGAAGGAGGAACCCTGTGGGGACCTGGTTGTGTAGTGTAGTAAGGATGAGAGTAGGTCATGGATTGTCTGTGCTGCTCATTGGAAAAGCAGGGGAGCCACGAAATGTGATCCCGGTTGCAGGGAATATAGAAGTGGTATGTCCTGCGTCCAAGGTGGAAGAATGGGTATTCCTACAGAGGAGTTTCTGGGTGCTGCCTGGGCCTCCAGTCTTCTCGAGTTAGAGTTGGTAATGCTCTCTCTGTGTTATAGAAGGTTCCTGTTGTAAAAGAGGAAGATGAGCCAGAGGAAGAAGATGAAGAAGAAATGGGTCATGCAGAAACCTATGCAGAGTATATGCCAATAAAATGTATGTCTTTGAGAATTGTCAGAATAATGAATGACTTCTGAGTTCTTCTTGAACTTAACTAGCTTTCTCACATTATTATCTATTAGGATCTATCAGTGTCTTGACAAGTTTGAGCTTGTAATGTTTTAAACTATGTTTTAAAATGTCTTCTACATGAAAATTTTACTGTTTTTTTATTTTTTCCTACTCAAATTTAGAACTTTGTTTTAGATTAAAGTCTTAAAATCAAGAATAAAAGCTTGGGTTTTATTTTATTTGAAGTTAATTTTACTCATATCAGCAGGGATTATTAAAATCAGTAAATAGAGATGTAAGTATCTTAGCTTTATGTATTAATAGTTTATACAGCTTATGTAAAATCATAAAAATGTGGGAATCTTAAAAATAAAATGTACTATTTGAATTCATTGGTTTACATTAACACCATTTCTGCTTTTTTTTCCCATAAGGACCATAAAAATTAATAATTTTTAGCTTTTGTGTAAAAATTTTTCCTTTTTCATTATACGGGAGTAATAAGATGAAAAATTCATAGCTAGAATTAGTCTTTTATATATTCTGGGTTTCTATAAAAAGTCACTAATAATGCCATTAAACTAAAAGTTTCTGTTTACTAAATATGTATGGACTCTTATCTCATACTTTTGTCATTAAAATGAGCTTTAGGTTGTGGTATCACAAATTTTATGTCCCTTCTACTAAGAATAGTCTTCACAAAAGGATTGTAAGTCTATGGATGGCTTTTTAAACCATAAGTCAGCACATTAAAGCTGGACCACTGCCTGTTTTTAAAAATAGAGTTTTTATCAGAACATAGCCATGCCCATTGGTTTACTTATTGGTTATAGTTGCTTTTTTACCTTGCTACAGCAGCAGTGTTCAGTAGTTATAAAAGAGACCATATGCCCTGCAAATATGATATTTACCATCTGACCATGTGTAGAAAAAGTTTGCCAACCCCTGTTTTAAATTATATTCACATTATATTTTGGGAAGTTGGTTGCTATTTAATTTTATGACCAAGATTTCTTTTGAAATACCTTTCAAGATAAAATTGTAAACATTTTTTTCACTGAAGTGAATGATCATTCCTTCAAGTAAACTTCTGAACCAAGGATTATGTTCTGTTACTGCTGAGAACTTGGTGGTATTCACTAAGCTGGTATTTTTCTAGATCTTAATCAGCAAGTCTCTACTGAAAGCATAAATAGTTGATAAATAGGTCTTTTTAGTGAAATTTAAACAGTACTTTACTATCAATGACTTTATAAAATTCTGGCATGTATAGCTACTTACTTACATTTTCTCTGTCATAGGAAAAATATTGCAGTATCTTATAAACCTAGAATAATTCAAGTATTTTTAAATTTTTATTTAGTAAAAATTGGCTTACGTCACCCAGATGCTGTAGTGGAAACTAGTTCTTTATCCAGTGTTACTCCTCCTGACGTTTGGTACAAAACATCCATTTCTGAAGAAACCATTGATAATGGCTGGTTATCAGCATTACAGCTTGAGGCAATTACATATGCAGCCCAGGTAAGCAATAGTATTCCATAACCGCATACCACATTTACTTTTTAATCTTAATCCATATAATATAGTTGTTTTCATCCAAAGGTAAGTTTTCCTTGCATGAAAACTTGTCAGTATGATTTTTATGGAAGTTTTACAGTGTTAGAAAATTAAATGAGGTGCCATGGCTGTGGGTAGTGCATTGCTAGTAGAAATGACAAATGTCAGAAACTTTTGGAATTCACTAGAAATGTGTATTATTCCCAGTGAAATCCAAATTTGTCCTATAGAACTATTAGATAAGAACATATACAAGGGCTGTCCGGAAAAGATTCTGGCATAAGTGTGTCTGTTTTTTATTTGGCATGGCTGGATACTTTCTGGACAGTGTGTGTGCGTGTTTCCTCAGTGACTGAAAGCTAGAAAGATCTGAAAGCCCATATCCTTGAGGGTAATCGAGTAAACTGTGGTATTACCTACCGCTCAAGTGTTGTACCAGCTTTTAAAACTGTGAGTTAAGAGTTTTGCCAGTTGTTTTCAAAAGATTTTTGTCATACTCTCTCTTTGTAAAATAAGTAATGACCTTATAGCCAACTAGCCCCCATATTTATGTGTAATGTAAAAGTTCATATTTGGTTGTGCAAGTGTTGAAGGAGGGGTGGAAGAATGCTCATCATTTTGTTAATTGTCGTCACCTGGTGCATGCACGATTGAATATATAGTAAATATAAAGTATCCATACTAAGCCAAACTATGCCATTTATATAAGCATAGATCATGTTTATAGAAGTCTAAAACAATATACGAAAGAGTGATCACCAAAATACTGAAAGGAGTAGATTAATTTTCTGCTTTTTTCCCCAGCAACATGAAACATTCCTACCTAATGGAGATCGTGCTGGCTTCTTAATAGGTGATGGTGCTGGTGTAGGAAAGGGAAGGACGATAGCAGGAATCATCTATGAAAATTATTTGTTGAGTAGAAAAAGAGCTTTATGGTAAGTGTTAAACTGGCTGTGGAAGCTTTCAAATGTGAGTAATTTCTTCAGCACATGGAGATGGGGTTTCAGTGAGTAGGAGGTGACCTTTTTTTGCAGTGTCAAGGCCTAGTTTTTTATTTATTCCTGAATGCTGTCAGAATGATGGAATTTGTGTTTAATTTGTGTGCTTTGCTTTTCCTTTCTCTTTTTTTGTGTGTGGCAGGTTTAGTGTTTCAAATGATTTAAAGTATGATGCTGAAAGAGATTTGAGGGATATTGGAGCAAAAAACATTTCGGTCCATTCATTAAATAAGGTATGAAAATTTTCTATTCAGTTGGTTTTCAATAAATATTGACTCATTTATGAAATATGGGAATAATGTATTTATACTTCATAGGGTTGTTGTAAGGATTAAAAGAGTTATTTCACAGAAATCCTAGTGAGTGCTAGCCACTGTTGATTTGGGGATTACTATGTATCGTATTGTGGCAGGTGGAGTTATGTGGTGACAAAAAAGTAGGCATTATCTCTGTTACGGAGTTTATTCTCTTAGTCTTTGGTGTCATTTTTGTCTTATATGGGTGAAACTCATGTAACTGTGAAAGGGTGTAGTGTAGTAAAGTGGTAAAGTGGTGTGCCCATTGCAGCACAGAGAATCGTGGTTTGGAGACTGGTTTAGATATTTGTACATACAGTGGATTTCCACACCTGTGCCTGTGTTCACATTAAGACAAATCGGGCAAGTAGAAGACCCATGTGCCTCAGTGACTACCATGCAGTTTAATGATTAGAATCACATTAAACTTTTTTCAGCAAATCTTTATTGTTGTCCAACTATGCACCAACTCCTGGAGCTACAGGAGTAGAATAGACAGACCTAGTTCCTGCAGGTGCTTCTCTGTAGCCCTTTGAAAATAAGTAGATGTAAAACTATTTTGTACATGAGTCCTAAGTTGGTTCAGTAGTGCCCTGCTCAGCAGTGCTTTCGTGGGTAGGCATTAGTGTTTGGACTAGTGGGTAAAGTCTACAGTTTGAATAACTACTAACTGTTCAAAACAGAAAACATGTAACTGGCATCTAAAAGAGTTCTGATTTCTGAGTCAGTGTAATTGAAGAAAGTCCCATTAATTATTAATCATAATGCTTATATCTCCCTCAATAGTAAGTACACAATAATAATTTGTAGAATGAATATTGTGACTTCCATAGGGGAGTTCAGTTTGTAATCTTTCTTTTGGTGTTGGAATTTTTTAGAGATTTTGAAAACTGAATTCTTATACTATAAAGTTGTATGTACAAGAAATTGGTGATCTTAGGTCCATGACTTCCCTAAAGCCCAACATGGACTCTACCAGTTTTCTGCTGTAGAAGTTTAAGTGAGATAAATGTTGCATAAAAGTACATTTACTCAATTCTTCTCTTTTCTTTTTTAGTTTAAATATGGAAAAATTTCTTCCAAACATAATGGGAGCGTGAAAAAGGGTGTTATTTTTGCTACCTATTCTTCCCTTATTGGTGAAAGTCAGTCTGGTGGTAAATACAAAACTAGATTAAAACAGCTTCTGCATTGGTGCGGTGATGACTTCGATGGAGTGGTATCCTTTGCAACAAATGTTTTTATATTTTTTAATGACAAAAGATAATGTGATGATAAACACTTGGAATCTTGAGATGCCGTAAATAAATTGCTCAGTTGATAGCTTTAATCATTAGAGTCCAAGGGCGTCAGAAAGTTGATTGTATTCTGTAGCTGTCTTGTAGGAAGTGAGTATTTAAGTTCCTGGTTTAGGGCAATGTTAATAGGTGTGGGAAATGTTAAATACTGTAGTTCTCTCTTGGGGATTCATGTTGCATATTTACATAGTAAAGAACCTGAGAGTTGACTAATGGGGAGAAGCTATTAACTTAGTGCTTTCCAGGCTTACTTGCTCATATCCTGCATGGGGAACATTGTAGTACCTGAAATGCTGATGAAGTTGGTTACCAGTTGTGCTTCTCTTTACAGAATTTGCTAAAATTATCTGTGTAGTGGACATTTCTTACCACAGTGAATCTTTTCCTCTGTACTAATTAAGAATTAAATATGTTTAAGATAAAGACCAAATTCAGTAGGTGCCTCTGAGACTTGAGAGGGAGGGGGTAAAATCACAGAGAGGCACATAGGTAGCTTGGGTTATGTTTGCAATGTTAATTAAAAAGAAAACAGTAGTGAAGCACCTATGGCAGAATGTTAGTTAAGGTTTGACCAAGCTGGATGATAGCTTTGGGGTGTTATTTGAAAAGTTCATGCCCAGGGGCTTGTTATCACCAGCATCCTTTCCCCTAATAATCTTGAATTTTACCCCAGGGCCACAGCCTCAGAAATCTTGGATGTTTCCCAATGCCTCAGGGAAATTAAAGTTAACTTCCTGAAAGATTGGAAACACAAGCTGCTAATGTGATGTGTTCCTTAATTCATTCCTTATAGATAGTGTTCGATGAATGTCATAAAGCAAAAAACTTATGTCCTGTTGGTTCTTCAAAGCCAACCAAGACAGGCTTAGCTGTTCTAGAGCTTCAGAACAAATTGCCAAAAGCCAGAGTTGTTTATGCTAGTGCCACTGGTGAGTAGTTGCTTATTTAAAAGATGCATGTGTAGGTTATTTTTTTTCACCTCTATTTCTTATTTTGTTGGTTTGTTGTTGTTGTTGTTTTTTTCCAGGTGCTTCTGAACCACGAAACATGGCCTATATGAACCGTCTTGGAATATGGGGCGAGGGAACTCCATTTCGAGAATTCAATGATTTTATTCAAGCAGTAGAACGAAGGTAATGTGATTTACAGTATGTGCTATTTGTTCTCAGCAGTCTACAAGATGTGTTACTGCTAAAACCTCTTTCACGTATGTTAACGCCCTACTATATTTAATGATAGTTACTGTGTGTTTTAATTTTACTCAGAGGTGTTGGTGCCATGGAAATAGTTGCTATGGATATGAAGCTTAGAGGAATGTACATTGCTCGACAGCTGAGCTTTACTGGAGTGACCTTCAAAATTGAGGAAGTTCTTCTTTCTCAAAGCTATGTAAAAATGTATAACAAAGCAGTCAAGCTGGTGAGAATTATTTTCTTAATTCCTAGTAATTTTTAATGCACCTGATAATGTGTCTTTTAGTCATTTTTTCTTTGTTCAGTGTAATGTGGGTCAACCCACAGGAGTATATTCCTGTTATGAAACAACAGATGAATCACCAGATCTTTATTTTCGAAGCCTTGTCTTTGATAATTTATAAAAAATAGCCATTTATTTCAGTTGTATAGTTTTTAAAATCACAATGTTAACTATTTCCTAAAATGACTGCATCAGTTAATAAGAACTTGGGGACAACTCTACATCAGCACCCTAACTACATGTTTAGAGAGTCCCAAGTTGCTGAATATGCTTCATTAAACTAATGTGAAATAGTCTTGTTCTTAACATTATTTTGATTGATTAGTCATTTAAAGGTAATTTATACTCACAGATGAAGTACCTAAAATGTTGATTGTGCATCTGCAGTGGGTCATTGCCAGAGAGCGATTTCAGCAAGCTGCAGATCTGATTGATGCTGAGCAGCGAATGAAGAAGTCTATGTGGGGTCAGTTCTGGTCTGCTCACCAGAGATTTTTCAAATACTTGTGCATAGCATCCAAAGTTAAAAGGGTTGTGCAGCTAGCTCGAGAAGAAATCAAGAATGGAAAAGTAAGTTGAACAGCTCATTTATTCTTTGGTTGTATGTGGGGTTTTTTAAAATTTTTACTTAAGTCTTTTAGTTGTGGAAGTTTTCTAATTGTAAAGCCTGCTCTTTCTAAAGGATAGTTGTAAAAGTATTAATGTAGTTAAGGCTTCAAAAAATACATTTTTAAAAATAATAAAATCAATGTCCGGTTATAAAGAATTTAGATAGTTCAAAAAAGTGTAAAGAAATAAACATAACTGTAATTTGGCCATCTGTAGATACAAGGTCAGACAGTTTTGCAAACTCATCCTAGAAAAAGTGCTGCACACCTCACTGCTGAATATCACTACGGCCACCTTCCTTCGAAGAACTCCCCTTGGGAAGCTGTGCACTGACGTCAGCTCCTAGTCCACCCTTCAAAGCAGTTTGGAACTCTTTCTAGAATGGCCATCAGAGCTGTCATCATACCTTGCCAAGGTTATGATACCATACCAAGTTGTCAAGTTGTTTGTACAGTGCTGCCAGCGGAAGCACAGGGTAGCAAGTTTGCGAACTTAATTGTCAGATTTGGGCACGACAACAGCTCTGATAGCCAGTCCAGGAAAAGAGTTCCAAAACTGCTCTGAAGGGTGGACTAGGCGCTGGTATCGGTGCACAGCTCCCCGAAGGGAGTCCTTCGAAGGAAGGTGACCACAGTGGTATTCAAGTGAAGTATGTAGCACTTTTTCTAGGATGAGTTCATGAAATTAATTTGACCTCATTTAACCACTGATTACATGTAGATGTATATTGCCTTAAGGTTTTTTCTTTTTGGGTAAATATGTATCTACTTAAAGCACGAAGAACTAGGGTAGGAGTTTCAGTCATGTTCACTGTTGTAGCCCTATTTCCTAGCTAAGTTTTTTATGCATAGCATATCTCAGATATATGTAGAATAAATAAATGAGCACATATATACAATAGTGGGTCACTCTTGTTTGAAATTTTTTTTTTTTTTTTTACTAAATGTTTAAGATATGTCTTAAATCATGTACGTATTTTTATTTCTGATTCATACATTTTCTTTTTTTCCCAGTGTGTTGTAATTGGTCTGCAGTCTACAGGTGAAGCCAGAACATTGGAAGCCTTGGAAGAAGGCGGGGGAGAACTGAATGATTTTGTTTCAACTGCCAAGTAATGTTTTATTTTTGAGTTTTTCCTTAGATTAATTTAAATGTTGGCATTTCTTGGAAGCAAAATTTTTGATTCACCTATATTATCTTTTAAAGTTTTTCTGATCTTCATTTTTGCTATTCTTTGTGTATCCGTAACAGTACATCTGTTGGGAAATAAAAACAGAAATGCTGAAATGTGAAGCATTTTGACAGTATTATGTCCAGTATTTGGACTAATGAAAGGGCTTGATTTTTGTTTGTCTTGTATATTTTGGAAATCTTTGACAGCTTGGTTTGTTTCAGGGTTAGTTTTACTTTTGTGTATTTGAAATTACATTTTCAGTAAGTATATATGTAAGCAATAATGCTTGAAAAAGGTCATGAGGTATTCAAAAAGAGTTTTTAAAAAATGTTTTAGGCCTGGTTTTTCATTTTTTTGTCTAACCTACTGATTATAACTCTGGTAGTAAAATTAGCAAAATAACCTTTGCCACCATACTATCACTTACCTTAGGGGTTACATTCAAGTGACTCCTTTTAAAGATGGATATAAATAAAAACTACTTTTAAAAGCAAAACATACTCATGCTTATATGTATTTTTCTGTACTTACGTACCTGGTACTGCCCTGTCTAAAATGACACCCAGTGGTTTTGTGTCTTTGAGCAGGTGAAATGACTAGTCCAAATTAAGATGTGCTATAAGTATAAAATAGATATCAGGTTTCAAAGACTTGAAGAAAAATAATGTAAAGCAGCACATGGAATACATGTTGAAGTGATAATAGTGAATTAAATAAAATATTGAAATTAATCTCAAGTTTTCTTTTACTTTTCAAAGTAACGACTAGAAAGTGTAAAAACTGCATATTTGTCTTGGCTTGCATTATGTTGCAATTGGACAGCCTTGGCCTAGAATATTAAAACTCATTTGAATTTGATTACGAATATTTTATGAGATTGAACAAATTATATTCATTTATATTCATTTTTAAGAAGTATATTCAGCAGGACTCTAATAATTTATTTTGCAAACTGAATCACTCACTTTCACTTTTTCTCTCTCCTGCAAACAGGGGAGTGTTGCAATCACTCATTGAAAAACACTTCCCAGCTCCAGACAGGAAAAAACTTTATAGTTTGCTGGGAATCGATTTGACAGCACCAAGTAACAATAGTTCACCAAGAGATAGTCCTTGTAAAGAAAATAAGATAAAGAAGCGGAAAGGTAGGTATTATTTTTTTCTTTTCTTTAATTTTATTGAAAGTAGTATAAATTTGAGCAGGTCTATTTTGGGAATTAACTTCCCTTCTTGAATTGGCAAGTGGGTGCATATTTTCACTGTTGCTCATGTAATTTTGAATGCACAAGTAACCCCCTTTTTAAATGAGGGCTTGACCATGTGACTGGCACTAGGCACCATGTTAAGCACTGTCCATACAAGGGATCCATGTGAAGGTAGGTTTTAATTTTTCAGAGGAAACTAAGGCACAGAAAAATGAAAAGGTTAGGGAGTTTTCCCAGAGTCACATAGCTAATGGGTGTTTGTTAGCCATTTTGTAATAATATAATCTTGGGTTTGTGTTAGGTGCTTACTAAGTTGTTTGACTTTTAGAAGTTACCTTCTCAGAGTCTTTCTATAAGATGGAGATAATGACCTGTTGTATTGTGAAGACTGTGATGCTGTGTGTTCTAAATACAGTGCCTGACACTTTAACCCTATTTCATTTGTTATAAAAAATGCTTTCTTACATTTTTAATGTGCCTGAAAATGGGAGTTAATGCTGTGCCTTAGTATCAATGGCATCTAAATATGCGAACCTTTTAATATTATTCTTAGTTTTCATTGGTTTGTTTCAGATATCTTTTCTGAATTTTCACTAAGATAGAAGTTTTGTAGATTGTTTTTTCTTTATGGTACAGTTGACCCTTGAGCAACATGGAGGTTAGAGGCACCAAACCCTCCCACACAGTGGGAGAGCTGTGTACAAGTTTTGACTTCCCCAGAACTTAACTACTAATAGCCTACTGTTGACTGGAATCCTTACCTATAATGTAAACAGGCAATTAACACATTTTGTATGTTAACTGTATTATATGCTGTACTCTTACAGTAAACTAACATAGAAAAGAAAATGTTAAAGTCATAAGGAGAACATACATTTACAATATTTATTGAAAAATTCAATAATGCAACAAATAGATGATGCACTGTAGAATTGTACACTTGAAACCTGTGTAACTCATGATAACCAGTGTCACCCCAATAAGTCTAACAATGAAAATGTTTTTATAAAAAAAAGAAAGGAAAAATTCATAGAAGTGGACCTGCATGCACATTTCAAAACTTGTGTTGTTCAAAGTCAATCAACTATGTTCTGTGAAGTGTGTTTTTAAGTTTTATATTTTTTAAGTATTATTAAGACCATAATTATTAGACCTCATCTCAAACTGATACACGATTAAATTGTGACAATGCCAGAGATTCTGTTTTATCTCTGTTGCCCTGAATTTATTTTGAAACTTGTGCTCGTGGAGGCAGTCTTGAATTTGTACTTTTGTATCTAATTTCTTCTTAAGAATAATTGAACATAACCTGATTTCTTATGTGAGTCCAAAAAAGTTTAGCATTTGCTTGTGAATTTTGTTCTTATTTTTTGTATTTCTATCCAGATCCTTTGCCTATGAATTTTATTTATTCTTTTATGCTTAATAAATGCTTTTCTTCTACAGTTCTTACTTGAATTAACTCGTGAACTAAATGTAATCTCCTGGATTTTTAGAACTGTGTTTGGGCTAACACTCTTTTTTGGGGTTTGAGGGTAGGTGAAGAAATAACTCGAGAAGCAAAAAAAGCACGAAAAATATGTGGCCTTACTGGTAGCAGTTCTGATGATAGTGGAAGCGAATCTGATGCCTCTGATAATGAAGAAAGTGACTACGGGAGCTCTAAAAACATGAGTTCTGGAGATGATGATGACTTCAACCCATTTAGAGATGAGTCTAGTGAAGATGATGAAGATGGTAGGTTCACCAGTACGTTAAATGTGAAGGGTAGTTATTTCTTTGTATTTTAAATGTGATATTGTATTAAAACCTTTTCTTCAGCTGTGAAGTACAAATCACACATATTCTAATATTTGCATGGTTGAGAGCTCTAGGCTTCTCTGTCTTCTGGAGATTTAGCTCATTTATGTGAGATAATGACCTCAATTTTGTGCAGTTATTTTTAATTTCAAACCATGGAATTACATCTCACAGTATATGGATGTACTGGACCATCATAGTTGGTGATCATTTCCAAGTTAGTTAACAGTACAAAAATATTTAAGAGTTGTTTCTTTCAAAGTTTCTGTACTTGTTTTAACAAATGATTTGGCTTAACTTTTCAGATCCCTGGTTAATCAGAAAAGACCACAAGAAAAACAAAGATAAAAAAAGAAAGAAAAGTATCGATCCAGATTCTATTCAAAGTGCCTTATTAGCATCAGGTCTTGGATCCAAACGACCTAGTTTTTCATCTACACCAGTTATCTCACCTGCTCCAAACAACGCACCAGGTATTCATATAGAAGCTTGCTTTGTCTGAACTGTACTTTTTATTTATTTATTTATTTTATGTGGGTAGTTCCCTGGCTGAGAATCGAACCCAGGCTGCAGCATTGACAGCGCCGAAGCCTTAGTCACTACACCACCAGGGAACTCCCTGAACTGTACTTTTAAGCAAAATAAATATATAAACTTTGTACTAATTTTTAACAATTGTACTTTATCTAGCTAACAGTAACACCAACAGTAACAACAGCCTTATAACAAGTCAGGATGCTGTGGAAAGGGCCCAGCAGATGAAGAAAGACTTACTTGATAAACTAGAAAAATTAGCTGAAGATCTCCCTCCTAATACCCTGGATGAACTTATTGATGAACTTGGTGGCCCTGAGAACGTTGCTGAGGTAACTGACTTCATCAGAGCCGTCTCTCTTGGTAATCTTTAAAACCCTGTAAAATGAGTGATATTTTGGGTATTATCACATAATCTGATTTCCTCTCTTAGGTTTTAGAATTCTTGTTTTACTCTAGTTCTCATGTAGGAGCCCGTGAATGTCTGCCCTAAGACACTGATCTCTGTTGCTGCCCCTGCCAAGCAGCCTTTGTGATCATTGCCACATGTCTGCTTTCTCCACTGGAATCTGAGCTTTTCAAAACCAAAGACTCTCAGTGTTCTCCCTCTCATGGTGCCTCGTGTGGCACAGGCTGTGCAGTGCATGTGGGCGTTGTCATCCCTGTCTGTCTCATACCAAGTCTCTAATGAAGGAGTCCCAATTACCTGAGGCAATACCTTAATTGTAAGTGACACTTTTTGGCTTGGCAGATGACTGGCCGCAAGGGGAGGGTTGTAAGCAACGATGATGGAAGCATATCTTATGAGTCAAGATCTGAACTTGATGTCCCTGTGGAGATACTAAATATCACGGAAAAACAAAGATTTATGGATGGAGATAAGGTATGTTTTTCCAGGATGCTTTTCAATGACAGGAATGTTGCCTATACATTTAAACATTTAGATTAACCTTTAGGGTTTTTTTTCTTCTAAGATAAACTGTTGAATGTTGTTATTTTATGTTTTTTAGTAATTACACATAATCCCTCAACGTTTTGCACATTTTATTTTCTCATAAATTGAATGTAATTTAGTGATTTGTGTTGTGCACAGTTAGATGTGCCTCATGATAACTTTTGAGATCTTTAATCAGAATATTAAAATTCTGTTCTCTCAGGTCATCTTAGTGGTACCATATTGAATGCTACCCTCTAGTGTCAGACCAGTTTTGAATCTAGAAATATATTAAGTGTGCCCAGATTACTAGTATCCTTTGGCTCTGCTGTTTCTTTATTGCTGTCCCGTGTTATATTAGGATGATTTACTCTGAGTGACTTGTGGATTAAATTTGCGTACCTGACCACTGGAGAGATCTTGGTTGCCTCCACAGGCTCGCTCTTTCTGTAGGCTCTTAATAAATAAAATTTTCAATGTTAAGATTGTCAGATTAGTTTTTCTTCCATCTAGTTGGAATTTGCCATAATTATTTGCTGATGAGATTGCTAGAAAATAGATAGCACTGCTCAGTCTTATGCCTTAATCTGAAGTGATGGAATAAGATCTCATGTCTTTACTCACATTTTTTATTATATTTCAGTGACTTTTTCTGCTTTGCAATTAGAAAACAGGTGATAGTTACCGCTGTCAAAGCTGTGTTTTAAATCTATTTAAAAACTCATGTTACCTATTTTAAAGATTGTGGATAGAAGTAGTATCAGTTATTGTATGTACTTGTTTTATGAATTTAGACCCATATGCATATGAGTTGTATTAGAAGTAATTTTGGCTGTTAAGTAACAAAAAATCCAAAATCATATTGACCTAAACATGGTAGAAGTTCATTTTCATTTTCTCATGTATACATCTCCCATGTACATTTCTCCCATGAGTAGGGGGACCAGGCCAATATGGCCTCTTGAAGACTAGGCCTCTTCTATCTTGTTCCTTTACATGTGCGCCTCCGTTTCCAAGTTACCGCCATATAAGACAGCTGTTTCAGACTCATCCACTGCATTTCGATGTTTCAGCCAGCAGAGAGAACAGAGAAGGGCATGTTCTCAACTTTGAAGGACATTTCCTGGATGATGTTCATATCACACCTATACCCTGCTGGCTGGAGTGTGCCCACACTTAGCTGCAAGGGAGACTGGGAGATGTCTTGATTCTGGGCAGCCATGTACCTGGCTAAACTTATGGGTTCTGTAGTTTAGGAAGAAGAGAAGAATAGATATTGGTGGGCTACCAGTAGTATGCTTATGGACTTTATTTAGGTTTCTTCCCTGCTTCTTTTTATGCAAAGGTTTTTTGTTTTGTTTTTGTTTTTTGTTTTGTTTTGTTTTTAACATTTTACGCAGAATATTGCTATCATCTCAGAAGCTGCCAGCTCAGGTATTTCATTACAAGCAGATCGGAGAGCTAAAAATCAAAGGCGACGAGTTCATATGACTTTGGAATTACCCTGGAGTGCTGATAGAGCAATTCAGCAATTTGGTAAGTTTCTAGACTGAATTTCACTTAATAGGTAGCCAAGAATCATTGGGGAAATGTGTGCATATCAAAGTCTATATTTAATGTCACACATCTATTGTACATACCTTAAAATAGAGGGTACATCATGAGTTCAGACTTGTTTTAAGGTATAAAACAGGTGTCCAACCTTTTGGCTTCCCTGGGCCACAGTGGAAGAATTGTCTTGGGTCACACATAAAATACGGTCACTAACAATAGCTGTTGAGCTAAAAAAAAAAGGGGGGGGGGTCACAAAAAAATCTCATGATGTTTTAAGAAAGTTTATGATTTTGTGTTGGGCTACATTCAAAGCCGTCCTGGGCCACATGTGGCCTGCATTCTGTGGGTTGGACAAACTTGTTGTTAAAGGTATGCAATGGGATTTCCTGGGTTTGTGACTTATATCCAAGAACAGGGCTCCTCAGAAATGTCTTTACACACACATCTTTAGGACATACACAGTCCATGTCAGAGCAACTCCCATTTCATGTCTTGTCAGCCCTTGGTGTCCTCACTGAGGGCACATGGCTCCTTCCTCCTCTTCCATCTTCATGTCCCTTGTACCCGGTAATTCCGAAAAACAATTTTGGGAGAATTCCAGAGAAGCTGTGCATCAGCAACATGTTGAACAGACTGTGTGGCAGTGATACTATGTTTATCATATACCAGTTTTGTGGCAGCTCTGTCTCGTTGTAAGGGGGGTATCGCTCTGAATATGGATGTTGTTCAAGTCAGTATTTTGATTTTGTACCCTTTGGAGGGAGGTAATGGTAACTGTTCTTTAATGTTTCCTCTTGTTTCAGGGTTTCTGGATACCAGCTTAGTGTTAAAAGCTCGGAATAGATCTCCGAGTACTTTGCATGTGGTGAACACAATCTGATTTTCTTAAATGTCATTACAGGACGAACTCATAGATCAAACCAAGTTACTGCTCCCGAATATGTCTTTCTGATTTCTGAATTGGCAGGAGAGCAAAGATTTGCATCTATTGTTGCTAAGAGACTCGAGAGTTTGGTAAGTGTTTGAGTTGTATAAATGTGTAAAAAGTACTTGTCTTCTGGTCCTTGATTGGAAATTTTATGTTTTAATAGGGGGCACTCACACATGGTGACAGACGAGCGACAGAATCTAGAGATCTGAGCAGGTTCAACTTTGATAATAAGGTACATTTAAGCTTTTAGTATCTGTGAAAACTTTTGATAGTTTCTCTATCAAACAAAAGAAAGTGGTTGCCTCCTTTTATGACTTTGCTGTAAAATCAAAGACAGGATTTCACATATCAGATCTTTAGTTATCAACTCTGCAATATAATCATCTTTTCATTCCTATTGGAAAATAGAAACATAATACATACCAGTGAATGAATCCAATGTGAGTGCCTAGAAGCTAAGGAAGATATTTATTTATTGAATGTCTGCTGTATGCAAAGCTGTAAACTAGGCACTATGCAGTGTAAAATATACAGTAATGAAGATAACAGAGTCCTATTTTTGAATCTTTGGTACAGTTGTAGTTTTTATAGTGTTCAGTTGGTTATTTGATGGAAGAATATCCAAGTGCTGAACCTGGTTGATTTCTGTTTTATTTTGTTTTTTTGTTACAGTATGGAAGAAATGCTTTAGAAATCGTCATGAAATCCATTGTAAACCTAGATTCTCCTATGGTGTCACCACCTCCAGACTATCCTGGAGAATTCTTTAAAGGTAACTTTTAAAATAATCATAACAAAGGAAAATGAGTACTGACAAGGAGGTACTAAAACCTGTTCTAACAGGTGCTGTTGTTTTTAGTTTTCTTTGGACATAAATTGCATAAAGTTTAGAAAGTGAAAGTTAATACCTAAATTGAGCAATTATAATAAGCAATAGGTTTATTAGATTTCATTCAAATGAAGTGCTTTTGCTCTTGACATAGTTTATTATGTGTTATTACTAAAGTAGAGAAAATGGTTTTGTTACATTAATTTAAAATCACTTTGTCACATAGCTCTTAAATTTATTTTAAAATACCTAGGTAAGTAATCTGTGTAGGTTGGTGGGGGTTTTAGATAAAACAAAATTGGCCATATGTTAACAGTTGTTAAAATTGGGTGATGAGTAAGTGTGTGGTTATAGAATACTCTCTTTACATTGTATGTTTGGAAATTTCCATATTAAAAGAAAGTTCTGGGCAGTGTTGTAAAAATTCTTAGGCCTATCTTGCATACCTGTAGATTTTACCTCATAAATGTAAGTAGTCTAGATGATTTTAGTAGCTCAGGAAACTGAAAATGTTTTAGAAAATAAATAGATGTAGGATATTTGAAATATTATCATTGTAGAGATAGCAGTTAACCACTAGAATGTCCTTTCTAGTTGAGCAGTGTTTAATGTTGGTAATAGTCCATATTAACATACCTGGCAGAGGTGCTGATAATCACTGATGGCATCTAACAAAACAAAACAGTAAGCCTTGGCCATGTTTCTCTCTGTCCATCTCTGTCTCTGTTTCCCATTTTGGTCATTGGAAGGGAGTGTCAAAAATGACTCCCCAGTTTATTTCTAACTTTTTAAAATAATACGTTAGTTAATCATTGTGAATAATGAAAAGTATCTAAAAGTGTATAATGAGGAGTTAGTACTCCTCCCCTAAGGCTTGCCTTCCATTGCTACCCGCTGAGATCACACATTTTGACAGTCTGAACAGAGGTTTCCTTCCAACATCTTTTCTCTCTGTTGTTGTCTAAACACAGAGCTTCTCTTTTAAATGTTCTTAATATTACTTGGAACATGCTTTTCTCACTTAATACATGACAGATATCCCTTAAAGTTAGTAGCTATAGCACTAACACATTTTTTTAGTAGTTGCATTGTGTTCTACAGCTGGCTTATACGAGGGCTGTCTGGGAAAAACCCAGCCATAAATGCCTCTATTTTTCATATTACATGGCTGGGTGCTTTCCAGACAGCTCTCGTCTAACAGTTTTTCAGTCATTCTCTTACTGGTATTCAGTTGGTTTTCCTGTTTTTGCCATTACATACGGTGCTGGATTTACACTATCTATCTATACAGGTAATTTCCCCCCATAGGATGGGTTCTAAAAAGGATGACCCATTCTTCTTATTATTATTGCTATTATTAATGAAATAATAAAGTGCAGTATGAGGCCTGAGTACTGTAGGGTTTTGGAGTGCCTTAAGGCCTTTGGTGACTCTGGGTTCATTAATTCAGCTAGTAGGAACTATGGAAGATACGTAGGCTGTGTCTTCATGCCAAAACGTATTCTGGTTTGATTAGTCAGGTAACAGCTTATGGAGTCATTTGGGCAATGGGTTTTTTATAAACTTTTTCTTACAGATGTGCGACAAGGACTGATAGGGGTTGGCCTGATCAATGTGGAAGATCGCTCTGGAATTCTCACTCTGGATAAAGGTAACTGCATATCTAGTACAGTGTCACTAGGGCCCATTTTGTTCACACTTTTGTCGACTTAAAACACTGAAGCCAGGGCTAGAGCTTAGCCATGGCTTATTTTCCAAAGCTCCACACAGTCTAAATGTGCTGCCAAAGCCAAGCTTCACTGACTTGTAGCACTTAAAACTTAACTAAGTAGTTAAGACTTAATCCTGCCTAAGTGTATGGTGATGGAAGGAGAACTGACTCTGGGTGCTGTGTACACAGTGCAATATACAGTTGATGTATTTACAGTTGTACACTTGAAACCTGTATAATTTTATTAACCATGTCACCCCAATAAATTTAATAAAATTAAAAAAAATGTTGGAGAGCAAACGTTTTTGTTAAATTGTGTTCATACCTTTAGTACATGAAGTTGAAGATGCAAAAATTCAATTCAGCAAACATCTTTTGAGCATGTGCGGTGGTTGTGCTAAGTAATGGAGGTAGAATTGGTCAAATTAGCTGTTCTGGGAACGGTGCCAGAGTTGTGACAGAAGACGTTAGAGGAGAAAGTGAGACTTGAACTGAGCGTAGATGAACACATTCTCCTTGCCATTTGCATGCATTAAACCTCTCATTACTCTTGTCACTGCAGACTATAACAACATAGGGAAGTTCTTAAACAGAATTCTGGGCATGGAGGTGCACCAGCAGAACGCACTGTTTCAGTATTTTGCAGACACACTCACTGCAGTTGTTCAGAATGCCAAAAAAAACGGGAGATACGACATGGGAATCTTAGGTGAGTGGGCAAATGCTTTAAAGTCACCTGCGTTCCTGAAAAAGTGCTTTTTTTTACATTTACATGTTGCTTTTTCTTCTCGTTCAAGATCTTGGTTCTGGGGATGAGAAGGTGAGGAAAAGTGATGTGAAGAAGTTCCTGACTCCAGGGTATTCAACCTCTGGTCACGTAGAGCTGTACACGGTAAGTTCGCAAACCAGGACATTCGGGGTGGCATCCTGTGGTAGGCATTTGCCGGAGTGACTTTAATTTCGGTGTTGCTGTTCCCCTTGTAGATCAGTGTAGAGAGGGGAATGTCCTGGGAGGAAGCTACCAAGATTTGGGCTGAGCTGACAGGACCAGATGATGGCTTTTACTTGTCACTGCAAGTAAGACTTATTTCCTTTAAAATGTCAACTCTTTAGATATATTAAGCATTTTCATTGCCAGCATTGTAATTGTTTGCTTTGTGCTGATTTGCCAATTATATTTATCTGTTTTGATGATCTGTTGTAATTGTAGGTTTGTCATTTATGTACATTTTCATTTAAGTTGATAAATGTTAATTAGATGCAATTTTTGCATTATTATATGTTCTTAGTAAATTGAACCCATTTTTCATGCTAGTGTGACCTTGTTTTCTCCCAATAATGCTTTACATCTAACAGATTTATTTTTTAGTTATTAGTACTAACTACACATTTTTATATACTGTTTGCCTTGAACAGAGAGAGCTAAGGAGAGGGAAATTTGTGTGTATGTGTGTACATACAGATACATTTACATATAGACATACATGCACACACCCACACAAATAAACATACATACATACATACTTAATACATGGCATAGTATCTTGAATTCATACTCATTTGTCCTATTCAAGACTGTGGAATTTTTATCCTAACCTCTTGTCTGATACTTAGTTGGGTCTTCTTTCTTCTACACTAATAATACTTATTCTCCAGGTCACACAGGATGATAAACTATTATTGATACAACCCAATAATCCTGAAAATACCTTTTTAAAGTTAATTTTTTTGCATATTCTCCCATTCTCCCATTTAAAAAAAAATAGTTGGGAGTTCCCTGATGGTGTAGTGGCTTAAGGCTTCGGCGCTGGCGCTGTCAATGCTGCGGCCTGGGTTCGATTCCCAGTCAGGGAGCTACCCACATACCACCAAAAAATAAAAAAAAAAAATAGTTGGACTATTTCTGCATTGTCAGCATATGGTAATTATATACTCCTCTTTTAATTCTTATTTAATCTTAGTTCTTTAAGCAGTTAATTTCTATCTTAAAGCTCACGATTCACTCACTAGTCCTTGGGATACTGTCTTTGTAGTCATTTCGTTTGTCTGAAGCATATTCTGTTAACAGGTCCCTCAAGAAAGGCTGATGGGACCATGGCTCCCTGAAGTCTCCTGCTTGCCGCTAAGTGTGTGCCCTTCCACTTGAGAGACGTTTTACCAGACACGAACTCTTCAGTTCACATTTTCTTTCCTCGGGTTTATCTTAAATGCACTACTTGTTCTTCTGAGATAAAGAGTTGCTGTCCAAGTTTGATGATGCGCTAAGTTTCTTTCTGTTTTTGTTCTTTTTTGCCTACATGCCCAAAGAGTTCTCTCTTTGTAAAGTTTGGTAATTTATTAGAGTATGTGCTGGCATTAGTCATTCTTGGTCAGTATTCTCAGGTATGTGATACGCTCTTTCAATATGTAGTTTCACATCTTTTTATTTCAGAAAGTTTTTGGAATTATTTTTATTTACAAAGCTTTTAATCTATTTCCTTGAATTTCTTCTTTAATCAAAGCTCCTTTTATTCCACGTATTAGATTTTTGCCTTTCTTTAATATGTATTTTCTCTTGAATTCTTTTTCTCTTTATTTCTTTTTCTGTAACAGCTTTATTGAGAAATAGTCTATATACCACACAATTGACCCACTTCAGTGCATATTTGCAATTTTAATTATATTTAAGCTTATAATTCAGTGGCATTACTTATAGTCTTAGTGTTGTACAGTTATCACCCCTATCTATTTCTAAAACTTTTTCATCATCCCAAACTATAACCACAAAACAGTAACTCCTCATTACCTCTTCTGCCAGCTCCTGGTAACCTCTAATTTGCCTGTCTCCATGAATTTCCATACTAGGGATGTCAATATGAGGGCTGTCTGGAAAAAGTCCAGCCATAAATGCTTCTATTTTTCGTATTACATGACTAGATAGTTTCCGGACAGCCCTCATAAGTGGTATCAACATACTTGTCCTTTTGTGTCTGGCTTCTTTAACTTAGCACAGTGTTTTCAGGCTTCGTCTTTGTTGTAGCATGTGTCAGAACTTCATTCCTGGGGAGGTTCCCTGGTGGTGTGGTGGCTAGGCTTCGGTGCGCTCAACGCCACAGCCCGGGTTCGATTCCCAGCCAGGGAACTACCCACCCCCACCCCCCAAAAAAGAACTTTATACCTTTTTGTGACTGAATAATATTCCATTGTGTATACGGGGGTGCCAAAGTAATATGTACACATTTTAAGAGATGTTGTCTGTGTATTATGTAAATACTGTTGGTAACCAGTTTGAGCACCTCTTGTAACTGCAGAAGTCAAAATGACTTGTATTCATCTTTTGTTATTGGTATAACTGAGTACTACAATTTTAATACAGTTTGTTCCTTTTTTGAAATGTGCATACATTTTTTTGGCACCCTCTGTATATACACACATTTTGCATTTTATTTGCAAATATTTGTAGAATGACCAACTGTAAATGAAGACTTGGTTCAGGATATAACTGCATAAAGTAGAGCATATATGGTGATGGCACTGGCAGGGGGAAACCATAAATAAGGTCTTTAGGGCAGTTTTGTGTAGAGGCAGATAGTAAATATTACAGGTTTTGCAGGCCATACATGGTCTCTGCTTTGGATTTTTCTTCTCTCTCCTTGTTCCCCTCCTTCCCATCCTCCAGTTGTTCTTAAGCTTAGGTGCCTCAGGCCACATTTGGTCCTCAGGCCTGGTTTACTAGTCCCTAATCCAAGAGCACAGCTCTCAGACTGGATCTGGCTTCTAGATTTTTCTTATTTTGGTTTTGAGAGTCTTACTGAGATAATTGTAGATTTCAAATGAGGTTATAGGAAACAATACAGAGAAATTCCTTGTACACTATTTTCCCCAGTGGTAACATTTTCCAAAACTATAGTGTGGTATCACAGCCAGGATATTGATATAATTCACAGATTTTACTCACATTTCTCCCTTAGATGGAATTTTAATTGGTCCACATAGTGTATTGGTTATTGTTTTTCATTTGAAATTGTTGTCAGAATTTAAACATTGGTAGATTTTGGTGAAAGTGCTAGTCCCCAGTTTTCTTAAATGAAAGGCAGTGGTAACGTTGGTCCTTTGTTACTTCTATCAGGTGACTAGACTGAGGAGTGGTCACCCTAGAAGGAAGGGACGTTGTTCCAGGATGATGCAGCTGTTTGTCCTTGAACCTATACAACAAAATGTCAGCAACGTTAGGCAAAACATGTCAGAACCACTTTTATTTCCTCTGTTATTTTATAATTTTAACAAATAACCTGGCACCACCAAGTAACACTACTGTTATTTGCTTGAAACACTGTGCTCTCAGTAGGCTTATTGGTTCACATCAACTGATAAAAAATTAAAACTGCAATTTTCACCATGACCATCGTTTTACAGATTTTGCAAAATTACATAAACAATGTTTCAAATCATCTGAGCAAGTAAAAGACAAGGGCTCTTTAATATCCATGAAGAGAAGAGTAAAATACTTTTTCTTTTATCAGTATGAGAATTACTTAATATAAATACTCATTTTGTAGAGGAGCTGGGAAAATGTCTTTACTTTAAAATTTCTTTTTCCTTCCATTTCTCCAGAGACTGTTGCTTAGAAATTATGTACCATTCTTTAAAAGGAGATACATTAATTTTCCAATCTCACTTTCCCTTGAATTGAGTGGGGTTTTTTATAACTCTTTGCTCTTGGCATTTCTCTCATCAGTCCAACTTTAAAAACTTTTTAAAAATATATGTAAGTTTCATCATTTGTCTTCTTCCACTTCTACATACATACGTTTTGTTCAACATTTTGGCTTTTCCCCCGTCATAGCCTTACCGTTTTGTCATGTAATAAACAATATCTCATTTCACTCTTCTGTTAACCATAGGGTTAAGGGTAGGTAGCGCAGATGGATTCAGTGGATTCCAGAGGACTGTGGGTGATCAGAATCATTATCTTGGAGGTTTATTTCTTGTAATGTAAAGGAGAGTAACTTCGTTTACATTTTATTAAGAAAAATTTTAACATCGACAGAGGTAAAAGAATTTTCCAGTGAAGGCCCCCCGCCCCCATGCCCACTATTTAGTTCCTCCCTTGTGTTATCTCTGAGGCTGTTTGGGCTAACAGTCAGGTGCATGGACTAGAACATGCAAAATTGTCTCTCCACTGGATTTTTGTGCTTTCAAGCTTATTCAAGACAATTTTTTTGCTTTTTCGTATGTGGGTAGTTCCCTGGCTGGGAATCGAACCCAGGCTGCAGCGCTGACAGTGCCAGTGCCGAAGCCTTAAGCCACTATACCATCAGGGAACTCCCTCAATTTTTTTTTTATTTTGTTTTTTTACAAGACAGTTTTCTAAATACCTTGGCGCTCAGCCTGTGTCTTTGCCCTACCTCAGAATTAAGGTCTGCTAGCTTTCATTTTGGTGAGACTGGAGTAAGCGCAGTGAGCCAGCAGTTGCCGTCGCTTCTCCTAGTCACGTACTCTCGTATCTGTGTTTCAGAGGGTTATATCTGCTGTTGTAGCGGCACAAAAAACAAGCGTGTCTCAAAGCGTGCAGTATTAAATCTTTTATGTTTTCTCACTTTTTTTTACTAGATAAGGAACAACAAGAAAACTGCCATCTTAGTTAAAGAAGTAAACCCTAAAAAGAAGCTTTTCTTAGTTTATAGACCAAATACTGGCAAACAGCTCAAATTAGAAATGTATGCTGATCTAAAAAAGAAATACAAAAAGGTATTTTTTTTCATTTGTACACTATGCTACTTGTAAATACTTAGAGCTTTGTGTCTGTCTATAAAATTGCTTTGCTAATGTTTCCTATTTGCTTATTGGAAAATTGTTTTCAGAAAAAAGTTTATTTTTGTTATATTACTATCCCAATCATATTATTACCTACCATTAAGAAACTTGTAAGGTGATTATTTGAAACAGCTTGTATTGTCAGAAAAGGAAGCTCGCAGTGCTGACTATAAAAATCAGAATTTTTAAAAGGAAAGGTAGATGTATAAGACTATAATTCCTTCCCACCAACTCTTGGTTTTATTATGAACTGCTTTGTTTATATTTTGCAATGATTTATAGAGAAACAGTGAATGACTGTTTTCTTTACTTACATTTTGGTGTTATTATTATCATCATCTTATACTTTGGTGCTCCTAGCTAGGCTCACTTGAAAACAATTATAATTAAGCTGTTTGAAAAATTTGTTACATAGGAGGAACCTCATGGCAGAACTTGATATATGGCCCCCTCAAATGCAGCCAATAGCAAGGACCAGGTTTTCTATATAGAGGTGATTTTTAAGTTGGCTTTAGAGACCAGGTTAATCGGGTGGTTTGTTTAAACAATTCTGTTTCAATAGAGTTTTTGTCTTATTTTCACAGGTAGTCTCAGATGATGCCCTGGTTCACTGGTTAGATCAGTATAATTCATCTGCAGACACTTGTACTCATGCTTATTGGTTAGTATTTTCCTATTTCTCACCATATTTCCCAAAGTGTAATCAAGATTTAATTAAACATGACTTTCCTCTTTAGCGATCTGTTCCTACGAGGACATGAACAGGTAGGTTATCTGTTGTTAGGAGTCGTTTCTTCAGTCAGAAATACTTGTTGGAAGTGGTAGGCCACACTGTTTGAGCATCCTCTGTTCTTCACTGAGACTTTGTGACTTCAGACAACTGTGTTCTGGTAACCTGGACTTAACTGTCATTCTCATTCACCTTCCTCCTCCTTCCTACCTTTCCTTTATTTTTTCATTCTACTCTGTCTTTTTCTCTCCTTTTTTAAAAGCTTCCCTGGTGTTTCACATCAGTTTTATTTTTAAGGCTAGGGGATTTATGGGAGCCCACAGAGATGCCTTAAGTGGCTCCCAGCAGAGAAGGCTGTGTTGTTGAGCCCTGAGCTGGTCCTCACTAGCCAGAGGTGTTTTCCTCTGAGTCATATGCCCCTTACATTGACCATTTCTGGACCGTGTGGAGGGCATTTTATAATACTCTGCGGGGGAGTTCCCTGGTGGCTAAGGCTTCAGCGCTGTCAACGCTGTGGCCTGGGTTCGATTCCCAGCCAGGGAACCACCTCCCCCGGAAATCAGTAAATCAGCCCTTTACAAGGATTCAGGCCCCAGAAATCAGTCGTGATACCTTATGTTGGAAAGGGTAATTCAATATGTCAAAGGGATTATAGTCTAAGAAATTGTCATTAAGGGCAAATGACACTAGCTCATTTTCCACTTGAAATTTGGGTAGACTTTGCACGCCTTTTATGTTTATGTGTGTATATACGTAAATATTTCCCCCCCATCTCTCCTAGGCGTGGCAATTGCAAAAAAGCAAGCTTGGGATTAGTTTGTGAAATAGGTCTTCGTTGCCGCACGTATTATGTACTCTGCGGCTCAGTCCTGAGCGTCTGGACAAAAGTTGAGGGTGTTCTGGCGTCTGTCAGTGGCACAAATGTGAAGATGCAGATAGTTCGGCTGAGAACAGAGGACGGACAGCGGATTGTAGGTGAGTCTAATTTTGTTTTGGTTTGAACTCTGGGACAAAATCAGATCTTGTTTGTTTCCTGTTTTGCTTCTTACATCTTAGACTCTTAACATCTATTCTAGTAGTGAGGTAGAGCTTGCTTTCTGTGTTCTTAAAAGGTGGAGCAGACGCCAAGCCTTTGAATGGATATTGCTGATTCTGGCTGAAGTTCTTTTAGTTTATGATACTCTTAGTCCCCTCCCCTCCCGCACCATTGCCATCTTTGGTTGTAAGTTTTCATTTGAATTAGTTGCCAACATTTAAAAATCAGAAGCCTGGGAGTTCCCTGGTGGTGTAGTGGCTTAAGGCTTCGGCGCTGGCGCTGTCAGTGCTGCGGCCTGGGTTCGATTCCCAGGTAGGGAGCTACCCACATACCAAAAAGCAAAAAATAAATAAATAAATAAAAATAAATCAGAAGCCTGGATTTCCATCTTCTTTTTTTAAAAAACCAAACAGCAGTTCCTTTGGAACACAGCCCCTATTCCCACATGGTGAGTGGTGGAGTGGGGCGGGGGGAATCTGGAGTCCTCTCACCCGGGGCGTGTGCTGGCCAGTTTGCTAGCATCCACACTGCGCCTGCTTCAAGGTTACCCGCTTCAGGAAGCACTGGAGCTTACAGCACTGCTCTGGCTTTTTTGGTACATTTGTACAAGCCAAAGAAGGTGGTGGTTGTGCATGTTTGTGGAGTTGCAAAGAGATAGTAGATGAAAAGGCACTGCACTTGACTTTCTGTTCCTCCACCTTAGAAGGTGGTGTGACATGAAGACATGTATGTGCTCAGGCGTTTGTGGGCGACGCTGCTGAGGAATCAGGTTTCCTGTGGAAGGCCGTTTCAGTTCTGAAGTATTCTTTTAGTTTCTATATGAAGTCTTATTCATTACATTTAATATCATACCTCATTTGGAATTAACTGCAAAGTATAAAATACCGTCTGGTTTCTTCTGGAAGCACCTTTTTACTAATAAATTCTTGTTTCTAATTGTAGGTTTGATCATTCCCGCAAATTGTGTGTCTCCTCTTGTAAACCTCCTGTCAACTTCAGACCAGTCTCAGCAGCTTGCAGTCCAGCAGAAGCAGCTCTGGCAGCAGCGTCACCCCCAGAGCATCGCCAACTTGAGCAACGCATAAGAACAGACAGGTTTCAGCATGGATGTATCTGAAATGCTGTTGAAGCCTATCATTTGCATAAAAATCAGGGACAGTTTCCAAAGAATTATAATTTTTTTCAGTTGTGCTCTCGTTAATTTTTTTGAGGAATAAGGACAAACCTGGAATAGATGGCAAAACTGAAAATCAGCAGCGCCGATGGTGGTACACGTCTTTCCTTTTGCTTTTCCCATGGTACTTCCCACATGCTTCTACTTTGGGTGAGCAGAGGGGTATGTGCGCGTGAGTGTGTGTCCGTCTGTTTGTTTGTGAGTTTGTTAAAGGCTATGAACCACAATTGGTTTAAAAATGCTTGGAACTTCCCAAACTGGCTTTACTTTGTTACACAGTGCTCAGGGTTAACGCAGTACATCCATGCCATTGCTGTGGGAGTTATCCCCAGATGCATGTGTTTTGAGTCTATAAATATAGAGAATATATATTGGTTTCTTTTTCCAACTTATTAAACACTAGGTTTATTAAAGCATGAAACGAAAGGTTGCATATCATGCATTCAGGTTCTTTTCTAGCTTTTGTTCTGACAGTGCATGTCTTTGAAAGCATGCGTAAAGAAGAGTAACATGGAAGTCCAGTAACAGAGAGAAACATTTGTAGATGTATAGTCTTGGTTATTGCATTTTTATAGTGTTTATACCTGGGTATTCTAACCCTGTGAACCCCTCCCTCCCACTTCCCATTCTCCCCGCCCCAGGTTTCTTATCAAAGTGATGAGTACAAAATAAACACTTTGTTTTTGTGATAAAACTCTTAAAAGTTAATTTTAATGTATTAATAGTATTCCTAATGAGTGCTGCAAAAGTGGCTACAAGCCTGCTCTTCTCAAAGTTACATTTTTCCTAACAAAGGTAGTTTTAGGAAAGAAGGACAGATTGGCTCCCGTCTTGCAAACAGTCTTTTTTTACTTGGTTACCTTAATTTGCTTTGTCACTTATAAAAAAGGAAACCATACTTGAGTTGTAAACTAGACAACAAGGAAACACTTGAGGCTTCTGCTGTATGTTTATTTCTTGTTATTGTTGTTACCCAGTAACTTGAATATTGTTTAATGTGTTGTAAGACATTATAGAGTTTATCTCAAGCTGTTAAAAATGGTAATGTACAAATGTGAATAGACACTTATCTATAATATGGGCAAGTTTTGTTTCGCCTATAATAGATGTTTTATAAAACAAGTGAGGGGACAGTTGGTCTTTTTGTTTCCTTTTTTTTGCTTGCACAGGTTGCACTATTGAAAAATTGAGATTGTATAAACCTAGTCAAAAGCTGCAAGATACCACAGTCTTGTAGATGTCAAATAAAGTTATTATCCTAACCAGAAGTGGACTCTTGTTTAGGCCCTCACCACCTTCAGAAGTAGCCTGTGACGGGGACCCTGCAGAGCTGGGTGTCGCTCGGCATTCCAGGTAGCCTTATGTTTTGGCTTAAAACCTACCCCTCAAAATTGAGGTGGTGAGGGAGGGGTAAAGTGATAGTACTTCTGAGTGTTTCTCAAGTTGAATTGTTCTCCTTTGTAACTTTTTAACCTCCTCAGAACCAGGTGAGACGTACGTGTGTTAAGTGAGGGAAAGCCGAGGTGCTTCTCCTCTTGTGTCTCTCTCAGCCTGAGTTCGACGAAGCCCAGTTTGGTTGTTGTCATGTTTACCTTTCTTTGGATTTATTTATTCTTGATGCCTGTAAGAAAATTGAGAATAATTTTTGTTCTTTGGTGTATTTTGCCCAGTGGATGCAACTTTTATCCTCAGTCTAGTCCTTATATCTCAGGCAGTGATCCATATGAATATCAATCAGTGTCCCTTGTTAGGGCCACTAGACCCAGCTGGCAGCCAAGAGCAAAATTATTCCATCTGCAGCAAAACTTCCCTTCCCAGGTCTTCTGTTTTTAAATCAGTAGCCCACTCAGCTTCTGTCAGCATACTAAGGTGAGATCAGACGGGGGAGGGGAAGCATGTCAGCCCTGCCCTCCCCAGGGAGACAGAACGGTAGAGTCAAGGAAGACAGACACCCGTGGGCTATTGGCCCACCTTCCCTTTTCTGTATATGGGGGTCTCTTTTTTTTAGCAAGTTAGGGGTTTTCCCCAGGCAGCATCAGTATGAGGATTCTTTAGCATGCAATTAGTTGACCCCCACAATGCATGATGTAATGTTTGCTCTTGGAATAGCTATCTTTATACAAAGGGGCACATGTATGTTCTGTTATTTGTAGAACAGCTTTATTTTGCTTTTTATAAATAAGGTCCAGATATAAGGCCTCTGCAAACTCTCAGTGTAGACCTCAAAAAGGCAACCAGTGTAAATGGATGGGGAGCTGAGTGCCACATGCCCCTGCCCTCCATGGGATGGTGTACACAGGAGCACCCCGAGTCTGCTGCCCATCACCCCTCTGGAGGAGAACCAAGGACCTTTATACTGTGCCCTTGTCTAAGCCAGCAAGTTCAGGTTGGCCAGCATGGGAAAACCCAGCATTCAAGGTCCTCTTCTGTCAAAACAAGTTAACTTCTGGAGTTGCCTGGTGGTGTAGTGGCTAGGCTTTGGCGCTTTCAACGCCGCAGTCTGGGTTCAATTCCCAGCCAGGGCGCTACCCCCCCAAAAAAAACAAACAAACAAACAAATAAGTTAACGTCTTTAAAACAGGTCCATGTATTTCAGGATCTGAATGCCACGTCTGAACCCAGGGGCCCTGTTGAATCCGACAAGAGTCCATGTGGCCTCTACAATGCCTTTTCTCCCTCATTAGCAATATGATTCTGAGTACAGAGATTTGACTACAAATCATCTTAATGTTTTCAGAGTTTACAGTGTCGATTAGACTGAAAACCACTTCCCAAGTCCAGAGCTGCTCAGATGGCATCTTTGGGGGGATTAGTGTTTCCCTAATTTAGCAACCTCCCCTAATTTAGCAGTCTCCTTACTACAAGGACTCTTATCTGCAGTTTAGTGAGATTATCCAGATAGGTGTCATTGATGCTAATTCCTAAAAGTATTAACCAAGTATTTCTTTAAACACAACTTGATCAAAAAGTAAGTATCTTAAGCAATTTTCCCCTTTTTTTGCTGCTAAATTGCAGGTACATTCTTCAATATCGTTTCTTTATATCTGTATATAAATTAGCAAAAACCTACATCCAAAGCAATTTAGTAGTGTGTGTATGTATATATATTTATTCCAGTCCAATTAATTAGCACTTCAGAAACCTTTTTGAGTTGCAATAGTAACCTTTTATTTTCATTTTTGCTCCATCTGTAAAGGTAAAAGTTCAGGATTACCACGTTCCAGGGAAAGAAAAAATTTTAGAGGCAGAGTGTTCTGGCTGGAGCCCTTGAGCATTCATTTGCTAATCTCTATGATTTTAGTGGACCGACCTCCAGCCGCAGGCTTGACAAGAAAGGCTACCAGGACCGCATTTACATAGTTGTGTAATGGAGCTTCCCCTGCCCCCTCCACTTTCCTGTTTAGCGTGGGGGTGGAAGGCAGTCGATTAGCAATGATGCATCTCAGTTTATGAAGGTAGGAGCAGGGGCAAAGTATAATTCTTGACACAATATTAAGAGGAGGTTCCCTGTCTAAATACTCTCAGTTTAAAACATACCTGAGTGCTATTTGATAGTTCCTGAGAACAGCAGTACGTAAGAGTTACTGTTAGAGTGGCATCCAGTTAACAGATGTTTGGCTAGTTCAGGCATCAGTGACAGTGGCAGCCACTGTGATGTTGGGCGTTTGCTGAATACCCTTTCTGTGTCTGGGGTCTCCCCGGCTAACACCACACCCTTGCACACACTGCAAGTGCAGCTAGCAGTCCCATGTCTGCGTGGCTGTAGCTGCGAGCACAAATTCTCATGGGCTGCCAGTGTCTGCTGCAAATGCAGTGTCTTTTCAGGGCACGTAAGTGAAGGAAACACATCTAGATACCTGCATCTCCAGCTAGCTAGTAATGGTTTTCTGCATACTTGAGGTGAAATCTAAAACCCACCTTCTAATTTTGTGCTGTACTTATATACATATGTACATAAATGTGTATATATAGAAATGTTGAGTTCTTTTGAATTCTGAATGTAAATAGTTCTTGTAAATTGGGATCTCCACCAACTTGATTTTCCCTCCTCCCTTCAATCCTATTTATTCTTTTCTTGACTTCCCATATGGGACATCTGACAATTTTTTTTAATGTAGAAAAGTATGAAAACTTCTTGGTTGAATTTGTTCCTCCTATATTTGAGAATTCCGTTTTGCATCTTTGCTATAGAATTCCAGTGTCTGTTTTGTGTTGATATTTTTCAACATGCTTGAATTGTGTTTTGCATTTTCATTACAGATTTTTACCGTGTGCAATGCGTTCGTTGTATTGGGAGGGGATGTACTTGAGTGCGATTTCTGATGCTGTCATTGTATGACTAGTTCTCATTTATGTTGCTCTTTGGAAGCTGTAGTGAGCCTGATGTTTTCACATAAAATAACAACAACAACAAAATTCTCAAGACTTCCTTTAAGCTTCTCTAACTTCTTCAGTGCATTTGGGGTCAGACTTGGCTCCTCAGTAAACCCGAGTTGCTCCTGCGCCTGCTGCTCCTTGGGCCTGCACCGGGCCTCATCCCTGCAGCTCTCCAGCTGCTGCGAGGAGAGTCTTGCAGATCTGAACAGTGATTTACAGCCTGCTGCTGCTGCTGCAAACTTTCTGTGTTTCTCTAAGAAGTCAGTTCTGTACTTTTAACCTACAAATGATCATCAGAAATTTATTTTAGTGAGCACAGGTAATCCGCTTCTGCTCTCACCTGTAAAGGATATTTAGAGCAGATGGAGAGACAGGCCTAGTTCACGCTGGTGTCTCTGTTGACAGGTGACATAGTGTACTCTAAAGAACAGTTGTCCTCCCACAGAGAGCAGTGCAACTGCTGTGGAGGCTTCCGTGATCCCTCCGCTCATGGTTTGATTTTGCTGAGGTTAAAACAGGCAGTTAGCCCTGGAGGGACCTGCCGGCAGCATTCCCTGAGCTGCTCTCACCGCTGTGGGACTGTTGAATTATCTTCACTGAATCAGCCTTAAAACCTGGGAGCTGGCAGGCTCACGGCATTCTTAACGATTAGTGTTGCCGGTAGGGAAAACCCAGGGATGGCTCATGAAGATGATGTCACTACGCAGGAGGTGACCTTCCAGACTTGGCAGCTTTAAGACGTTCCTCCATAACGTTCAGGAAAGATTGCCATGAGCATTTCTGGGGCCTTTCATTCGTGAACTAAACTTGGTAAACTTGTTGAAAATTCCAGAGTTGTCTGCATCTGGCTAAGTCTTGGGAACCTCATTTGTCATGAAACGGGGCCTGCCTCGCAGAGATCAGCTCCAGTGTAAACCCCTGTTCTTCCCGCCCTGCCCGGCCTTCCCCTCAGGCGTCCACCGAGCGGTGGCACTGGGAGGTTTGCAGCAGCAGCTGTGTCCTCTGCCACCATGTGGCAGGACACGGTTAAGCTAAGGCTGTCCCTGGAGTGCAGTCAAACAAGGGACGCAGCCTGGGAAAATCATTCTTCCTGATTCTTGCTCTTCAGGCCTCCTCAGGCCCCTCAGTGGGAGCTCCCTCTTCCCTACCTCCCCTACCCTGAGGGCCTTTCTTGCATTGACAGTTCTCCTGGCACTGAAGAGGATAAAGAAGCTTGAGCCTTCTGTCTGACTTCTACTTCATGGGGCAGAGAGCTTTGTTTCTATGTAGCACATTTCAGTCTCACCACCATCAGACAAAAAAAAAAGCATCCTGTTCATGGTTTATACTGAATTTGCAAACTACTGATATTATTTTTTGATAACCACTTGTATCTGCCATCAACCATGAGAGGTGGGAAGAGGTACACGGTATCTCTGCAATAAAACTTCTGCCAGGTTCTACCTCTGCTGAGCAAAGGATACTTTTATACGTTAGGCGTAGACCTTCCTCCCCTCCTAACCTGACTCGGTGCAACTTGAGACAACTCGATGGAATCCAAAGACCATTGAAACAGAGGTGGATGTAAACTCTCTCGGCCGTTTTTATTTCCTTCTCTTTTTTTAATTCTCCCTTTGGATACTGCTCCTCTGTTTTGAATGTCCGTCCGTGTATGAAGGGTACGCACTGTTCTGATGAAACCGCTTCATTCAGCCTTCCACGGTAACCCAGGACCAAGTGTCCAGAAACAGTTGTTTCCACTGGTTCAATATGTAACGTTAAAAATTGGGTCTCTTGCAATAAAAATGTATTGGGCCACATTTTGCGCGGTTTTGTCCTTGCAAGAAAAAACGATCAACCGTGAAGCATAACCAATTCTGTGTTTAGTTGTATTTTTTGCTTTTGGGGTTTTTTTTTTTCTTTTTTTGTAAGATTCTTAAATAAATTAAACCAGCTAATCTGCTGTTTCTCTGTGTTTTCTTTGTCTGCATTCTGAGCTGTATCAGTGCCACCTTGCTCATCTAGGGAGTGGCTTTTGTTAGTTACTATTGTACTTACAGAAGACTTCTCACCGCATAGATAAAACGGAACCTAGCACGCAACAGAGTCGAACACCTACTCAGTTTTGGGTAGACAGCACTGGAGGCCTGGGCCCAGGTCCTGCCTCTTGCCACCTCTCCTGAGGCTCTGGTTACCAGGGACCCTTCCTGGAAAAAGATCCCCCACAACAAGGATAGCCACAAGTGTTAGGGGACCTCTGGTATGAGGCTTCCTGTTTAAAATGGGTTTCTGGTGTTGAGCAACCATGCAGCCTATGAGTCGGAGGTTTGAACTGTGCTTGTGGGGAAACAGAGCAGACCAGTGCAGACAAACCAGCAGGGAGTCGAGCACTTAGGCCGTGCCTGTCCCTCTGGACTGCTCTCTGTATTTGTCTCTGTAATCCTCAGTCGTCTGGTTTTTCTGATGAAGTTACTTTGCTCGAAAGCTGTGAAGGGCCTTTTAGTGTCTGGTGTTTGTGGAATCGGTGCATGTATTTAGTATTTATTTATTCAGTAAGGGTGTAATAAGCGGCTGCTGTGTGCCTTGCATCAGGCCACATGCAGTCCCCAGGAACGATTCCCTGTTGGTAGTTCCGACTAAACAAGGGACGTGGTCCTGAGGGCTAGGCCCAAAACATCCAGAATGTCACACGGGCCTGCCTGAGGATGGGGCCCCAGGAGGTGACCATTGTGGTGGCACCTGAGTGCCTTGAAGCTGGAGTGGATGGAGAGAGGAGTGTGGCAACGTTAACAGAAATGACGCTTGGCCAGCAAGTCCAGCCAGCTCCCTGCACTGGGCTTGGGAAGCCAGAGAAATGCGAGAGAAGACGTCTTAGAGGTAGCATGGGTGGTTTGGTGCCCGGAACAGTGCCTGGGGCCCTGTGTCCCACATGCACGCCCTCACTCTCGGGGGAGATGGGGCCGTCTCACGCAGCGTGCGGGCCTGGCCGGGAGGGAGGCCGCGCTGCCCGCTCCGGACCCTGCACCGGGACGGAGGCAGTGGGAGGCGTGAAGAAGGAGGGTGGGAGCACAGCAAACGTTTTTGCTGGTGGGGAACACGGCTTGTTGGCGAGTCTTCTCTGTGGGCCTTGAAATGCCCGAGCGTGGTCTTCTCTTTGCAGCTTGCAGTGCTTGGGGGGATTTAATCAAATTTGTAAATGGTGTTAATGTTTCGGGAAATTTAATCTGTCTGGTATATAAGATAATTGAGCATTAATTGAAGAACAAGTGGCAAGGAGTGTTTTACATTTTAACTAAAATCTTACTGAAATATTTGTAAGTTGAACCTAAAGACAAAGGAAAAGTAGTTTTAAAATGTATAACGTTAACAAATTGAGTGTTAATTTGAGTAAGAAATGAGAGACCAGACTTTATGTAGAGCGCCCATATCCGGTGGAGTTTTTCTGTTCTGGTTCCAGCCTGCTTTGACTTTGTTTCTGGTCCGTGTTTTCTCTGTACTCAGGTTGGCCCTCAGCCTGTGTGTCCCCCTGGCTTCCCAAATCATTGATGTTTAGGCTGGGCCCTTGTTTGGGTGAGGGGCAGGGAGGGGTGCCCTGGGCACTGTAGGATTTTTAGCAGCATCCCTGGCCACTGCCCACTTGGTGCCAGTAGTGCCTTCCTCTAGTTGTGACAACCCAAAACGTCTCCAGACGTTGCCAAACATCTGAGGGGCAAAATCACCCCCGGTTGAGAATGGCTGGGCTAGGCACATTTAGTCACAAGGAGGCAAAAAGCTGGTGACCTATGTGTGTGCTAGCACGAGTTGGGGTGTGTTATACAGAGGACAAGGCCCAGGGACAAGGAGGCACCACCCCGGAGATGTGGAAAATACCAGTGTTAGCCAGCTGGGGGTTTGGGGTATGTACCGTACAATTTCCATAAGTATGAATATTTATCAGCTAGTCATTTGGGAGCATGATGTAAAGAAGCCATCTGTGGAGGCCTTTATGGAGAGAGAGGAGGCTAGAAGAAATGTGCAAAACACTTATTTTTAGAGTCCAATTCTCAGCAAGTTGGCTTCGTCCTCTGAAAGCTGCCCACTCTGGGCGTCAGGTGCACTGATGGGTTAGGAGACGCAAGTGCCAGGCTGTGGGTTTTCCAAGTCACCGTCGCTTCCTTAAGAATCTCCGGCAGGTATGCAAAGGGAAGATAGCACGGTGGATGCTAAATTGGTCAGGAGTACTCGACCCCAGTTCCTCCAGGGCAGTCCCTCTTACTAGTTTGAGTATCACAAAAAAAGTTCTAGTTTACCTTTGGTTCCCGGATAGGTTCGTTTTCACAAAGATTAGTGTGCAAGCCCTTTAATTACTGGAGAAATCCAGACTTAACTCGAAGTTATTAATGATAGGAAATTGGGAAATACAACCGCGTGAGAAAGGTAAGTGTCTCGTGCAGATGGCCACTGGTTAGAGCAGTCAGGCCCGCAGGCCCCCCTCCCTCTCTCTCCTCTAGTTCTCAGGCGAGATAGGAGGCTCAGTTCCTGCACTGACACGTTTATGCTTTGTGTGTGTTTCTTGTTCAGTGACATTGGTATAAAAACAGATGTGTTAGGTCCCCACTTTTGGTGTTCTGTCCTACCCATCCCACTTTTGGTGTTCTGTCCTACCCATAGGGCATCTGGCCCAGGAAACATAAACTTCCGTGCTCCAAAATAGGCATTTGCAGTGGCCCACAGGGCAGTCCTGTCACGACCAGCTTTTGAGTGACTCTGTGAGCTAAGAATAACTTTTACTTTCTTAAATGGTTGGGGGGGGAGTAATAAAACGAATATTTTGTTTTTGTTTTCTTTGTTTTTGCTTTTTGGGATGTGGGTAGCTCCCTGGCTGGGAATCGAACCCAGGCCGCAGCGCTGACAGCGCCAGCGCCGAAACCTTAAGCCGCTGCACCACCAGGGAACTCCCAAACGAATATTTTGTAATGTGGGAATTACATGACATTCAAATGTCAGTGTGATTCCTGAGTCCAATTTGGTGGGGCCACTGTTGTGACACACTTCCTTTAGCTCTTGTCAAGGCTGCTTGAGTGCTGCTGTGGCAGAGTAGCACAGTCAGAGACGTCCGGCCTGCGAAGCCCAAGGCAGTTCCCCTCTGACGCTTTCCTAGGAAAAGCTGTGCGGCGCCTGGACTCGGAGGACGGGCGTGGCAGAAACGTAGCTGAAAAGGAGTGCACCTGGGAGGAGACCTGATCAAAGCCCAAGTCCATAGACACAAAGCACGGGTTACTGTCCTGAGTGCGTAAGTCGCACAGGTGTCATTAACTGTGACAGGCTAAACGTGACACGTCACCCACAACTTGTCTGGCTGTCACATTGGTGGGTCTGGCTGCCGCCTTAACTAGTTTCATAAGTCAGTGATCTTCAAACTTTTCGGGTCACATTTTCCAATAAAAATGTACCCATTTCCGAGCACTTACGAACTGCTAAGTTACATGTGTGTTGCTGTGCCAGTGTACACATAGGAAATGCCACATGCACAGAATTCGAATATTCCCTAGCTCCTGCGAGTCACTCTTCCTACCAGCTCGGGGCAGGTGCACCCCACTTTGGAGCTGATGCTCCAGAATGTTTTCCAGTGATGGAAACAGTTCCAAACGGTTGAAAGGCTTTCGTGGGCTGATGTTTCTCATCACATAAAATGCTGCATGTGTTGTCGGTCTGCCTTCTCGGGATGTTGGAGCGCCAAGAATTCTCACAGCGTCGTCCTTTCAAACCTCCCCAATCTTACAGGTGAAACTAAGGTCCAGGGAGGTCACACGGAGTGGATGGAGGGTCCAGGGCTAAGACCTGCCTCCAGAGGTCCTTCCATGCCGACCTCTTTCTCGGGGCTCCCCCTTCTTTGTTATTCTGCTCTGTTCCCTGGGAGGCCATTCTATGAAAGGCCCATGAACCTAGTAAGGAGCCAGTCTAGATTATTCTATAACCACTCCTTAAAAGGTGCTGATTTGAGTGAGTTTCCTACCGATGCTTTTCAGTGGAGCCTCTAGCGGTGTTTCCCGTCGGGGGTTTTACCGCCCAGACACGGAAGGAAGAGAACAGGAAGGTGATCCGGATGTTTTTCGCAGAAGAGGCCTCTGAAGGCAGGACCGGGGTGATGCTGCCACAAGGCCAGGAATGCCGGGGGCCCCCAGAAGCAGAAAGGCAGAGGCTTTGCTCCTGCGGAGGGAGCGCGCCCCTGCCAGCCCCTTGACATGGGACCTGCGGCCTCCAGAGCTGTGAGAGGACGCACCTCCGTTGTGTTAAGCCGCCCAGCTAGCGGTCATTTGTTGTGGCAAGTGAGAGGTGAGCAGGGGACAACTAGTCTCACTTTGTCCCTATTCCAGAAGCATGGGGAGGCCATTTATGGAATGTTCTGTGTGCCTGACTAGAACGTTCAAGGATACAGTTCGTTCTTTTACGGAGCTCGGACTCATGGAGGAGACAGAGCAGATTGAGTGCGATCGCAGGCCTTAGTAGAGGGATCACCAGCCAGGGAAGGCTTTTCAGTCATGGGGGTAGTTGAACTGGGCTTTGATGGGTGAACAGGAATGTGCTGAGCAGCACACAAGGGCAAGTTGGTGTAGCGAAGGCTGAGATGTGGGGATGAACAGTACCAGGGTCGTGACCCAGTCTGGCTGAAGGGTAACAACACACAGTGAGGGGGAAGGTAATGACTCCAGCGGCGGGGTGGGAGGAGACAGCTAACTGGCTGCCCTGCCTAGAGCGATGATGGGGACTGTCTTCCCTTGCCGTCCCCACAATAGTGTTTGACACTTGGTAGACGTCTAATAAATATTTGTTGAGGGAGTTCCCTGGTGGTGCAGTGGCTTAAGGCTTTGGTGCTGGCGCTGTCGGCGCTGCGGCCTGGGTTCGATTCCCAGTCAGGGAACTACCCACATAGAGAAAAAAAAAATTTTGTTGAATGAAAGGGGGAAAGAACACATGGTCTAAATTGATGCAGAAGGCATTTGACAAAATCTGACACTTTCATGGTAAAAAAACAAACCAAAACAAAAAACCCTCTGGGGGAGGGGGTGGGAGAGAAGGGACAGGGTCTCAAAGATAGGGTGATGGGAGGAGAACCGACTGGGTGGTGAACACACAACACATGGATGATGTAGAATTGCACACCTGGATCCTACGTAACTTTTACTAACCAGTGTCACCCCAATAAATTTAACAATTATAAAAAAAGTGAACAAACTAGTAATAGAAGGAAACACTCAACTTGATAAAGGGCATTGATGAAAAGCCCACATCACACTAAATGGTGAAACACTAAAATCTTTTTTTTTTTAATTTGCAGGGGCGGGGGGCAGTATGTGGGTAGCTCCCTGACTGGGAATCGAACCCAGGCCTCAGCACCGACAGTGCCAGTGCCAAAGCCCTGAGCCACTACACCACCAGGGAGCTCCCAAGAAACACTAAAATCTTGCCCCCAGGGGGCTCCCTGGTGGTGCAGCGGCTAGGCTTCTGCACGCTCACTGCCGTGGCCTGGGTTCGATCCCCGCTCGGGGAACCAACGCCCCCCCCTCAATATATATAAATAAATAAAATAAAATAAAACCTTGCCCCCTAAGATCAAAGACAAGGATGCCTGCTCTCACCACTTCATCCAACGTTGTTCTCAAGGTTCTGGTCAGGGCAATTAGCCAAGAAAGAGAAATAAAACATTCCATTTGGAAAGAAAGAAGTGGAACTCCTATTCTGAGATAACATGATTTTATATATAGAAAACCCGAAAGAATACTCACACACACACACACACAAATGAGAATTAATAAGTGAATTCAGGAAAGTTCGAGAATACAATACAACATACAAAAATCAGGTGTATTTCTACGTGCCAGCGATGAACAATCCAAAAATTACAAAGACAATTCCATATACACTAACGGAATACTTAGGAATAAACTTAACCAAAACACAAGACTTGCCCACAGAAAACTACAAAACACTGTTGAAGTTACATTCTGCGTTCATGGATGAGGAAGGCTTCATGTTGCACTTAAGATAGCAGTACTCCCTAAAATGATACACAGATTTAATACAAGTCCTATCAGAATCCCAATTGCCTTATTTTGTATATGGCAAAAATGGACAAGCAGATCCTAAAATGCATATGGAAGTGCAAGGGACGTAGAAGAGCCAAAACAACCTTGAAAGAGAAAACCAAGATCGGAGCACTCACACTTCCTGAATTCAGAGCTTAGTCCTATGTAGCTGCAGTAATCAAAGGAGTGTGGGACTGGCATGAGGACAGACATAGAGCAGTGGAACAGAATTGAGAGTCCAGGAATAAGCCCTCACATTTACCAACACGTGATTTTCAACAAGGGTGGAGAAAGAATAGCCTTTTCAACAAATGGTGCTAGGACGACTGGATAGTCACATGCAAAGAATGAATTTGGACCCATCTCACATCATACACAAAAAATTAACTAAAAATGGATCAAAGACCTAAATGTTAGAACAAAAACTCTAAAACCTTCAAAGAAAACAGGTGAAAATCTTCATGACCTTGGACTAGACATCATACCAAAAGCACAGGCAAAATAAATATTAAGGGAGTTCTCTGGTAGTGTAGTGGCTTAAGGCTCCGGTGCTATCAGCGCTGCAGCCTGGGTTCGATTCCCATCCAGAGAGCTACCCACATACAAAAAAAAAGGCAAATAAATAAATAAATATTAATAGATATATTAGACTTCATGAAAATTAAAAACTTGTGTGTGTCGAAGTAACCTACCGAACCAAAAAAATGAAAAAAGCACCCAAAGAATAGGAGAAACGATTTGCAAATTAAATATCTGAAAAGGAACCAGGATCCTGAATATATGAAGAACTCTTACAATTTCACATAAAGTGAAAAAAAAAAAATAGGAGTTCCCTGATGGTGTAGTGGCTTAAGGCTTCGGCGCTGGCGCTGTCAACGCTGCGGCCTGGGTTCGATTCCCAGTCAGGGAGCTACCCACATACAAAAAAAAAAAAAAAGAAAATTAAGTATTTAAAAAAATAAAATAAAAAAATAAAATAAAAATAGGCAAAGGTTGGGTTGTAATACATGTTTTTGCGAAGAAAATATACAAATGATCAGTAAGCACACGAAAGATGCTCAGCATCCCTGTTCATCGGGGAAATATAAGTCAAAACCAGAAGATACTAGTTCACACCCATTGGGATGCCTGAAATAAGTCAGCTAATAATTCGTTGGTGAAGCTATGGACAAATTGGAACCCTCGTACAGTGCTGGTGGGAATGTAAAATGGTACAGCCTCGATGGAAAGCAGTTTGATACAGTTCCTCAAAAAGTGAAACAGTTATCATAAGACTCCACAGTTCCATTCCAGAGTATACCCCAAAGAACTGAAAACATGGTCATGCAAAAATTTGTTCGCAAATGTTCAACCGTATTCATAACAGCCCCAAAGTGGAAACAACCCAAATGTCTGTCAACTGATGAATAAACAAAATGTGGTATGTCCATACAATGGAATATTATTCTGCTATGAATAATAAAGATACAATGTACTGATACATATTACAGCATGGATGAACCTTGAAAACACGATAAATGAAAGAAGCCAGATAGAGGTTATATGATGCCATTTATATGAAACGTTCAGAACAGGTACATCCATAGAGATGAAGTAGAGTAGTGGTTGCCTAAAGTTAGAGGCAGTGGAAAAAGGGGTGACTGCTATCGGTTGTGGAGATGCTTTTTGGGGTGACAGAAATGTTCTAGACTGAGACAGTGGCAATGGTTTTATAACTCTGAATATACTAAAACCCACCAAATTAATATTCTTTAAGAGTGAATTTTATGCCAAGTGAGTTGTATCTCAAAAACAAAAGGAAAAAAGTGCTTTTCAGTGATGATCAGGACTTAAAGTGAAGGGTGGTAAAAATACCACAATATTGAAAGAGAAGAGCCCAAAACAGTTGTAGAAGGGACTGGGCAGGCCACTGAGACCTGGCTTCTTGCCCCAAGGACATGTTGGTGCAGCGGGTCAAGCTCAAGGTGGTGAGCCTGGGTTAGGGCCCAGGTGTGTCTGCCCGATGCCGCTCTGCTCCTAGCTGCTGCGTGCCCTGCACTGTCCAATGGAAAAACCGCTAACAATCCTGGCCATTGAGAGCTTGAAAGGTGGCCAGTCCGAATTCAGATGTGCTGTGAGTGTAAAATCCACGCTGGGTTTTGAAGACTTCGTATAATAAAAATCACGTATCCTAATTTTTTTTCTATTCATTACATACTGCAAAAACTGAGTTCTGGATATATTTGTGGTTCAATAAGATATATTTAAAGATTAATGCCACTAGTCTCGTACTTTTTAAAATGTGACTACTAAAAAAATTAAAAATTACATATAAGGTCTGTCTGGAAAAAATTCAGCCATTGTCACTCTGAGGTGAAAGGGTTTGCGCGCCATCGGTGTAACCTGGGCAGCCGAAGCGAGTGGACTGGAATGCGCACGCGTGAACAACGCCGCCTTCCCGGGACTGGCCAGCGGGGGCGCTAGACTCCGCTGAGTGAAAATGTGCACTGGGCGGCCGTTGCATTTAAAATGACTGAGCAAGTAGAGCAACGAATCTGCATCAAATTTTGCGTTAAGCTTGAACATTCCTCCGCGGAAACTATTCGGATGATTCACAAGGCTTTCGGGGATGATGCAATGAGTGCTGCGCAAATAAAAGTGTGGCACAAACGCTTCAAAGATGGTCGAGAATCTGTGGAAAGTGATCCCCGTTCTGGAAGACCTGCAACAAGCAGAACACCTGAGAATGTGGAACGTGTCGGGGCTGCAGTCAACAAAGATCGGCGACTGACAGTGCGAGAGCTGGAAGCTGATCTGGGGATTCCAAGAACTACTGTGTCCAAGATTTTGACGGAGGATCTTGGCGATGAGATTCAGGAAAACACGAAGAGGCAGCTGATGGCGATTCCAACAAAAGATTTTGCAGACTGTTTTGAATGGTGGAAGAGACGCTGGGAGAACTGTGTGAGGTCTCAAGGTGCCTACTTTGAAGGGGACTGAGGCGTCATTGTCCTGTGTACAATATTTCTTGCATCTTGTTATCTTCTTCAATAAATGCCTCTATTTTTCATATGACATGGCTGAATACTTTCCAGACAGACCTCGTATGTGGTTCGCAACATACGAGGACTGTCCGGAAAGTATCCAGCCATGTCATATGAAAAATAGAGGCATTCATGGCTGGATTTTTTCTGGACAGCCCTCTTATTTCTAGTGGACAGTGCTACTCTAGAGTATTGGGCCTTGTGGGTGGGGGGACGGAGGAGAAGGTGACTATTTATTTATGAAATAAAATTTCACTGTGTCCTTGGATGAACTAGCCTAAAGCTGATCACAAGGGATGCTGGTTAAGCTGGGGAGGGGACGTCACCTGCACCTTCCATCCTAAAGGGATAGCATGGGGAGGTATCCCTTCCTTCTGGGGCAGAGAGGAACCTTCTTTTGTCACTAGGTGCAAATGTGTCTGAATGTGACCAATTTAAAAATTTGCAAGCCATTGTGATTAAAAACGACCGAAAAGGTTGGGCATCTTGTGTATTTGGACAAGCTTTACTATCTAAGCAGAACTCCAAGAAATAGTACCTTCGAAAGTTTAATCATCTAATCTCAAACACACTGGATGGTTACATTTCAGTCGGATCTGAGGATGAGCTGGGGTGGTGGGGTGGAAGGAGGGCCCAAAATTGTGTGGTAAACTCCAGGAGAGTAGAAACTTTGCCAAGTTCATTCTTGTACCCTTAGCGCCTGGATCAGTGCCCGGCACATAGTAGGCGCTTCTTAAATATTTGAACGAACTGAGATGCAAAATCATGTGAATGCAAAAGTGGTTTTTCCAGGAGAAAATTCCTCTGGCTTTTGTCAGTCTCAAAGGATTCACAGGCCCCCAAAGGGTTAAAAACCGCTTAATACAGACAGAGACGTGAAATTTATTTGAAATCAATGTCAAGAATTGGTTGTTCTTATTCTGGGGAATAACCAGACCTCGGCGTCTAGAAGGATCTACGTGCTTAAAAATACCATTCGCCACCATTTTCTTCAGGTAATTTTCCATCCCTGCCCCCACAGTCAAGGAGGAAAAAAGTAATTGTGAAATCCTACCTAGCTATTTGAAAAAAAAAAAAAAAAAAAAATTAAGCGGTAAAATAGGAAATCTCCAGGCGCTGAAAGCGAGAAAGAGGAAAGGGACCCACGCGGGGCACGGGCGCCGCCGGGACCCCAGCCCCCTAAACTTTGCCAAGTTGCGGGCGCCGAGCGCGCGGGGAGGCGCGGGGCGCGGCCGCGGGCGGAGCCGCCCCCTGACGCCGGGCCGCCCCCTCCCGGCCCGGGCCGGCCCCGCTGGCTCGGCTCAAAGTTTGCGGCCGCCCCTGCGCCCGCCCGATGTATGGGTGATATACTGCGGCGGTGTCAGGGTGAGGGACGGCCATATTTGCCGGTGCGGCCCGAGCCGTCAACAACAAAAAGTGCGCGGGAGCTCGGCGGGCGCACGGACGGGCGCACGGACGCCGGGCCCGCCTCGCCGCCGCCCGGCCTCGCCGCCGCCGCCGTCGCCTCGCGGGCCTGGCCCCGCTGCGCCCCGCGCGCCCCGCCGCTCGGGGGGATGTCTTACAAACCGAACTTGACCACGCACATGCCCGCCGCCTCCCTCAACGCCGGTGAGTGAGTGCGCCCCGCGGGCCGCGCCCCAAGTGCCGCCAAGTTAGGGGCTCACACGCCCGGCCCCGGCCCCGGCTCCCGGGGGCCCGCGAGGCCGGGGGGCGACGGGCACCGGGTCCCGGCCCGGGGCAGCCCGGCCGCCGCCGCCATGATTCCGGCGCCCGCGCTGCCAAAGTTGGCGGGTGCGCCCCCCGCGCCGCGCCGGGCCTCAGGCCTGGGCTGGGCCGGGGCCCGGGGCGCGGGCGGCCGCCGCCGTCCCCCCCACGCCGGCGGCCGAGGACTCGCGGGGAGCGCGGCGGGCGAGGGCGGGGGAGGCTTTCCTCGGCTCCGTTTTCCTCCGGCTTTTGGGCGGCTCGGCGAGGGCCCCTGCCGGCGGGAGTCGGGAGCGGCCGCGCCGGGAGCGGGGCGCGGGGCCCGGGCGCCGGTGTGGGGAGCAGGGGCGCAGGCCCGGGCTAGGGGGTCCGGGCTGCAGAGGCGCACGTGTGCAAGGCCCGGCCAGCGTGGGCAGGGCTGGGGGGCGGCGGCGGCGTGCCAGGTGCAGCTACCCCTGCGGGCGCGGGGCGGCTGGGGCGCGGACAGGGTGCACCCGCGGTGCAGGGGACTCAGTCGTCAGTCGGGGCTCAGCCTGGCACGGGGGCGGGCGGCAGGTCCCCCTCAGGCGAGTGCAGAGTGAAAGAAGTTGGAGAGGACCGGGGAGTCCCTGGGGGCGGTCTGTGTGCCTGGGGACATCTCCGGCCGGGCTCCCAAGTCTAGGCTTAGAAGGGCCCCTCCCGCAGAAGTTGGGAGGGGCCGTAGCCCTGCGGTCCCAGTAAACTCCTCCAGAACTTGTCAGGCTGCTTTCGGGCTGTGCCCGGGGGCTCGCCCCAGGGACCGGAGGAGAAGGGGAGAGGGAGGGATTCTTAAATGACTGGCTTTGTCCCCTGACCAGGGCCCTTCTCCTTGAGACACTGGCTTGGAAGCGGACTTCCCCAAAAGTGAGGCACGTTGGAGTGGGGGCAGCAGAGGCCTGAGGGGGAGGGGATTGGCCTTTCAGGTCAGAAATGCCACGCTGGCAGTTGGCCGCAAGTTTTAGGCCTTGTCTCCCGAGCAGTGACTCTGTAACTCCCAAAAATCTGAAGAGGGACCCAAAAAGCAATATGTGTGTGCATTTTTAACTTCTTGGACACAGATTTGGGGATTAGAAAGGGTTAAGGTTCAGGGTGCAGATGGGGGGACATAATTGAATTGGTCAAATGTGGGCTCCGAGCCCCGCGAGCAAGCAGCACTGTTTTCTCCAATGTTCTCACCTGCTCCGGGGGCCGCAGACCTCACGGAGCGAGGCTTCGCGGCCCAGGTAGCGGTTCTCACTGCCAACTTCATCTGTCATCTCGGGGTGAGGGAGCGGTGAGGGTCCTGCACCAGCCTGGACAGGCGGGGACTCTCAGACCTGACTTAGGAATAGTTGAGGCTGGGGCCCTAAATTGGGACCTTTGGGGTCTGGGGCCACAGAGAGTGACAGGGGCACCCACTCAGGACCCCCGAAGCCCTGGGCTGGGCTGGCTCGCAGCCGTGTGCGGGTTCTCTTCCTTCTCCTGTGGCGAGTTCCAGGAGCGCCGAGGTCCCTGGATCTCTGGGTCTCGGTGGGGGCCGCCCCGTCCCCGTGGACACCTTTAGAAAGCCCCGTCCCCCCCTGCCATTTGCATCCAAGATGGACTCTCGCTGCCGCTCCGCCGGCTTCCTTGTCATCATCCCTCACGCCCTCCAGCCCTGCCTCCTGCGCACGGGTTGCCAAGCCGCGGCCTGGCCGGTGGTGGCAGTGGTGGAGTTAGACAAAGCCCCCGCCTCCCTGATGGAGAGCACCCGCCCCCCCCAAGGCGCCCCAAGTGGCGGGAAGGCCGCCAGCTCCCCAGGCCCAGGCCGCTCTTTGTCTGGCGTGGGGGTGGGGAGCTGTGCCTGGCCCCAGGAGCTGCTGGCCTCTGCCAGTCCCTCCCTCGGCTCAGCCTCCCTGGTCCCCGCACACTGTGCGCATTGTCTGCGATGCTCGGAGACGCGCGCTCACGCCGGCGTGCTGCAGCCGGAGGAAAGCGTGGGCATGAGTACAAGCGGGGGGCCCTTGCCAACTCTCCAGGGCCACAGCGCACCCAACACAGAGTAAGGGACGTCACTGGCACAGAATGGGAGTCACCTGCCACATCACCTAGCTTATGGGAAAGTGGAGTCCCGAGCTGTTGCCTGATTCCCACCACCCAAACCGGCAGTTTCCCCCTCCTCCACTCTCTTCCTTGCCCCCCAAGACCTCACCCCAGCATGTGGGAAGAGCAGGGTCTAGAGCGAGGCTGGTAACGGTTGCCTCAAACATATGGAGAAACTGAGGCCCAGAGAGGGGCGGGGCTTGTCTCAGGTCACACAGCCCGCCGTTGCACGGCTGGGCTGGCTCCTCCAGAAGACCGGGTGGGGAGGCAGAAACCCCGCGAAGAGAGCCCGAGGTGGGGAGGAGGGGGGGGAAATGCTTGGGAGGCGCCGGCCCACCTCTGCCAGGGGTCTGGTGTCTTCTAGCCACCTTGAGGTGCAGCCCCCCGCCCCGGCCCCGCCTCACATTTACCATCCTGGCCTTCCAGAGGCGTCATAACTTGTAGTGGTCAGGACTGGAACTCAGATCTGGGCTGCAAAGCCAGAGCTACCCAGACCACACATCAGAAGGTTTGGCCGATGTGAGGGGAGCTCGGGGCGCCCGCCCTGCCCCAATTCCTGTGCTCTGGCCACTGCGCATGCCCGCGGCTGCCTTGGACGTAGGTTGCGACGTGGCAGTGCAGACCTGTCCTGAGAAGCAGGTCCCCACAGTGCATTGCCACCCCCACTTTAGAGGCTCAGAATTGCCCAGTGATGTACCCAAGTACCAGCTTAGAGGAAGCAGAATCCATGTTTTCCGGTTGGGCATCCCATGCTTGAGCACAGACCTGGGCCCTGGTGGGTAAATGGAGGGCAGCCTGTGCCCAAGGAAGACATCTTGGGTTGCAGAGCGTTGGGTTGTTAGCCTCTTGTGTGCTGTGTGGTCTGGGGCAGGGCCTGCCCTCTCTGGTCTTCTATCGTGAGGGCCTCCAGGGTTCTCTAGGGCCTCTTCTAGCTCCATCAGCCTGAGCTCCTGACCTTCCTCCCCACCCCTCCCTTGCCCACACCAGATGAGCAGCTGGTCGATTTGGCCAGCCTGGCACCAGCTGTCCCTCCCCGGGGCCAAGTCTGCAGAGCCCGCTGTGTGAGAGAGACCGTTTGGCTCTGCAGGCGGCGGGCGGGGGGAGCAGTTCCTCGGCCGGGCGTGGAGGCAGGCGGGCAGCTGCCGAGGAGGGCTAGGTAAATTCTCCATGGTTACCGCTGTTTGTAATTCTGCAGGACATCCTTTACCCGCTAATGGCCACTCGGACGCCATTATGGGTCTGCATGCTTCCAGCTCCTGAACTGGATGGAGCTCGGTAATCTCCTGCCGAGGACCTCCCCACCCCCCATCAGGAGACTCCGTTCGGAGCTGGGCCCTGGCCCCGCGTGGTTCCTCCCTGCCGAGGGACAGTGGCTCCGAGTGTTGTGTCCGTAAGCGCGGCCTTACCCTTCCCTTCTTGGGGTACCAGCCACCTGGGCATTGACTCAGACTGTCAAGAGTCCTGTTCCCTTTCTGGGGAGGGAAGGACAGGGGCTCAGAGACTGAGGAGCTTGTCTGAGGACACACAGAGGCTGTGATATGCTCCAGATTCCTGACTTGGTGTCCAGTGCACCAGTGTCCAGCTAGGCTTGGGTGTCAAGCCTCCAAATGTTGCCTGTGTCTTCTTCCTCACTGTGTGGTCCAGCCGAGGTTTGGGCCCACAGGAAGTCTGAGCCCAGGTGTGGACCAGCCTCGGTAGCAGGGCTCTTGTGGCAGTGATGTGGCTCAGGCTGTCAGCCTCGGGGGAGCAGGACCCAGCCAGGGTTAGGCTGAGAATAGCGGTAAATTCCATCTTTGGTACCAGTCCCGACTGCGTGGGTGGGAAGGAGGTCTGTTATCCATCGTGATGTCTGCCGTGGTGGCCCGTAGCCACGGTTCACTGTCTGTTACCTAGGCCCAGTGCCGGCCAAGGCCCAACCGGAGCACTGGAGCAGGGTTCTCTGTCCTGCTGTTGAGGGCATGGGTCGTGGGCAGGGGTTTGGGGCAGGACCCAGAGTCCTCGCCTTGGGTGTGAGTGGTCCAGGCTGTGATTGCTGACTCCTCTCTCCTCCCCAGCTGGGAGCGTCCACCCGCCCTCCACCAGCATGGCGACATCCTCACAGTACCGGCAGCTGCTGAATGACTACGGGCCACCATCTCTCGGCTATACCCAGGTATGACAGAGGCGGTGATGTGCAGCAGGAGAGCTCTGGGGGTGGCCTCAACACTGAGCGGGGAGACAGAGGCGTAGGTTAAGTGATGGAGTGGAGCAGCCATCTGAGCTTCTCCACACCAGGGCCCTCACTGGGCTCATGTTCAGTGCTCAAGGCATCAGAACAGAGGGGCAGCAAGGAGTTTTGGGGGGACACAGAGATGGGATGGTAGGGAGCACCCAAGGAAGGCCGGAAGCCCCAGGGCTGCCATTCCTGTTGGGGCCACCACCCCACTTACGTGCCTGTGGGTCCCCTCGTGCCTGATTCCTGGGGAAGGAAGGCCTGCCCTTGACTCTGGATTGGAGCTGGGACAGAGGAGAGGGCACATTAGGTCGTGGCCTCAGCAAAGAGGATGGGCCCATATCCTGTTGGAGTCTTGATGTGTTTCGTCTGGGGCTGGTGGCCCGAGCGAGGCCACGTAGGTTTACACCCGGTTCCACCACTTTTGAGATGGACCCCCACTTGGCAGCTTGGCTGAGACTGCGTTTTCTCACCGTCAATGTGTGGGTCACCGGGACGGTAGGAGCATCAGTGGAGGAAGCCACTGCTTCAGCCACAGCCACACCTGCCAGGACAACACTTGCCTGTGCAGGGACCCACCCTGTGTGCCCGCGGGCACCAGCTGCGAGATCCCCTCCTGTGGCCCGTACTCGGCCACATTTTGACGTTGCCACGGAGGCTGTCCCTGGGGATGAGGGCGTGACTCCCTGGCCCATGCCCTGCAAGGCTGTCCTGTCCCAGGAGGAGAAGTGGGTGGTGCAGGGCCATGAGGAGGAGCGGGCAGGATGCTGTGGAGCTGGACCACGGGAGGAGGAAGGGCCACGAGGCCAAGAAACAGGCGGTGGCGGAGGGAGGAGTAGGCGAGGGCCTCGTGGAAGGAGTGGGGGACCGTGGAGGGACAGGGCTGCCCTGGTGCAGCATCGGTGGGGGCTAAGGGGTGGGAGAAGGAGGGGACTGGTGGAGGCTAGAGGACAGATGCCCACACTGGCCGCCTGGGCCCACAGCCCCATGGGGAACCCAGCCTTGTGATCTGGGTGCTTGCTTGGGGCCATTGGTGGGGTCTGGACGAAAAGGGCTTCTATGGGGCAGGCCCTGCCAGTGCAGGAGGGTGGGTGAAATGACACAGGTTCTGGGCCCCGTCTGGATGGTCTTTGGTGACTTATAGTCCTGCTGACCCCACGTGTGGCCTGTGTCTCGGCCACTGGCTCTGGACCCTCAGTCCCCAGAGGCTTGCTCACCCATCGGGTCCTAGAAATTCTTGGTGAGTGCTTTCTGTGTGAGACAAGCCATCTGAGATGATAAGAGCTTTCCGGGCGTGGACAAGGACAGCAGAGGGCTACCTCCTGCTCTGTACTTTTCCCTCAGAGGGGATGTGCCTGGGCCCAGTGGAGGCAACAGCTCTGGGCCACTGTCCTGCCACCCCCGGCGTGTGGTGGGGTTCTGACCATGGCATCGGAGTCAGGTTGGGGTTCAGTCCACCTGAACCCTTTTCTGTGTGATTCCAGGGAACTGGGAACAGCCAGGTGCCTCAGAGCAAGTACGCCGAGCTGCTGGCCATCATTGAAGAGCTGGGGAAGGAGATCAGACCCACCTACGCGGGGAGCAAGAGCGCGATGGAGAGACTAAAACGAGGTGGGTCCCAGGCCGGACTCCCCGCGGGTGCCGCCTCACCGCCGGCGATGCCCAAGTGCTGGCCCGTGCCACAGGAAGGGGCTTGGTGGCTGCTGGTCCTCAGAGGGTGCTTCTAAGCAGGGCAGCCCCAGCCGGTGAGCCCTGCTCGCCCCTGTGCTGCCGGGAACTCCGCCCTGCTCCTGTTGCGGGGCGTGGGTCTGTCCTAGTGGGGCAGAGAGTGATCACTGACTGGGGGCGGGCTGAGAGGAGGAGCTCGCCAGAAGAGGAAGAAGTGCCTCGCGTGCAGATTTCAGAAGGAAGCAGAGTACGTGCTACCCCGTGAGTTGAAGGGGAAGGGGAAGGGCTTGCTATTGTAGGAGGTGGCAGTTCAGAGCACAGCGGCCTCGTGGTGGTTTAGGAAACCTGCGAGGACTGGGCGCAGAGCTGGGCTGGGTCGTAACAGGCACAGGTGTGGGGAGGGCGCCTGGCCGGCAGAGGCCGGCGCCCAAGAGGCCTTGGGGAGGCCAAGGGTGGGGTCAGCTGGGCATTATTACTCTGCTGCCCGAGCTGCTGTTTGGAGTCGGAGATCAGGGCAGTCCTGGTGACTGGCCTGCTGGTTTCCCAGATGGAAATCCCTGGCAAGACACTGGACCCCAAACTTTGATCGGCAATCCGTAGTCACCCAGAAATTTCAGTGGCTCAAGTCAGTACCTGGACATACCCAGTGACCACTCTGGGGCACATTCTGGGCAAGTAGCTGGTCCCATCGTCACCCTGACCTCCAGCCGAGCACACGCCAGCCCGGGCATCGTAGCAGGGCAAGGAGGGTCGCACGGGACGTGAGGGAGGCAGGCGCATTGTCTGTAGGTTGGCAAATGACAGCCAGTGAGCCAAGGCTGGCTTTTACAGTTTTTAATGGTGGAAAAAAACATGATTTTTGATACGTGAAAATTGAGTGAAATTCAAACTTCCATGTCCATAAACAAAGATTTATTGGAATATGGCCACACCCCTCACTTATGTAACGTCTGTGGTTGCTTTCGGGATACAGTGGCAGAGTTGAGTAGTTGTGACAGTGACGGCATGATCCCCCAAAGCCTGAAATGTTTCCTGTCAGGCCCTTTACAGAAAAAACCCTCTGAAGCTCTGATAAGATAGGCAAGGCGGGGATGCCTAAGTGACTTGGGGATGTCATTCCGTTGCCCTCTGGGAGTCATCTTTGAGAGGGAATAGATTCTTGGTGTCTAGCAAAGTGAGATCAGTATTTCATGAAGTTCAGTAGAGGCAAAACCACAGAAAAGGCGGGGAGAGTAACGGCGGAGATGGCTCAGGTACCCTGGGGGAGGCATGTCGCAGTGGACCAAGGTTGGAGGTGAGCGAGCAGTCCTTGTCTGGCACCCAGCGAGTGCAGGCTACTTGACATTGTCAAGCACTTTCTAGAATTTAGAAGAGGCCAGAGAAAAACAATGGTTTGAAGGCCTGCATTTTCTGCAAAGTGGGTCAGGCTTTAAGACACATGTATCCCCATCATCTCAATGGTAATACAGTTAATAGTCACGTAAGGCAGAGGGAGCTTGCTGGCTGTCACCTGGAGCGCAGAGCGGAGAGTTTCGGGAGTCCCGAAGAGATCCGGCGGGGAGGGAAGGGCTCCGAGAGGTGGGATGGGGTGTTAGTGCCTCTCAGGCTGCTTGGACGCGGGTCCTGAGTTCCCTGCTGGTGCTGTGAAGGGACCCGCCTCCTCCTCAGCAGTGGGTCCGGCTGGATGTCCCCAGCCTCTGCTTCTCCTCTTCCAGGCATCATCCACGCCAGAGGACTGGTTCGGGAGTGTCTGGCAGAAACGGAGCGCAATGCCAGGTCCTAGCTGCCTTGTTAGCCTGGAAGGTTGTCCACCCTCCAAGAAGTTGCAGCTCATCTCCCGTTCAGATGAAACTTGTTTTCGAAATGGTAACAGTTTAGTTTCTCCTCCCCGTGCCCCTCCCATGGTTCATTAGGCTCTGAACCTACATTCTCTTAAGATTGAGAAGACATTCTGCAGCTGATTAGGACTTATATTTTAAATAGTTAGAAACTACCCAGGGTTTTTTGTTTGTTTTTTTAAGCATTGATTCAAAAGATGCATGAAGAAGTTGCCTATCTCACCGCAAACGGCAGTTTGCCTCCAAGATACCGGTGTGTCTCTTTTGAATACATTTATGTTACTCAAATTGTTGTTTTTCTCATAAGCTAATACAACTAAGGGTTTTATTTTTAATGCGTACTGACAGTATACTTTACTTAGTAGCTGGTCCCCATTTGCCATACAATATAGATTCTGCTTAATGTAACTTCTTTTTGCTTAAGCATTTGCATGACTATTAGTGCTTTGAAGTCAATTTTTAAAATGCACAAGTTATAAATACAGAAGAAAGTGCAACTTACCAAACCTA